>OVAN01008276.1:0-18412 GCA_900406275.1 Anastatica hierochuntica | reverse complement strand
ACAGAGTCCGTGAACCACATAACATTGACAGTGAGAATTTAGGTTCCCACACTTTCTATGCGAAGCGTGCTGGGATTCGTCCGCATCCCATTGAGAGGAGAGATTTTGATATCAAGTCTGGTCTCATTAACTTTGTGGAGCATAATCAGTTTCATGGGTTGCCCTCCGAGAACCCTATGCACCACCTGGATAAATTCGAAGCCATCTGCAATTCATTATACTATCCCAAGCTGTATGGAAATTCGAATTTCCTTAGAGCAATGGTGTCTTCATAGACTACAATCTCCTTAACATCTTATATAATGGATTTGAGGAGAAATAGTATAATGTTATGGACATTGCGAGCAATGGTGTCTTCGTGACCAAGAATGTGTAAGAGGCTTACATGCTGGTGAATAATATGGCGAATAGGCAAGCAAATCGCAGATCTGATTATGATTGCAGTAGAGGAAGGGTAGCAGCAGATGCAAAGAGGAATGATGATTTGTAGTCAAAGCTTGATGAACGGATGAAAAGAGATCAGAAAGGAGTACACTTTGTTGGAGAGAAAATGATGCATGTTAGGGTCAAAAATTGTATTATCGAAATCAACGCCCAAGATTCCTGAACGACTCTCAAGAGATCTCGAGATACAAGTTTCGGGGCGATAAGAAATCACTGTAAACGTCGGATAATTGCGTTGTTTCGAAGACATGAGCAAGGTCTGGTTGGCGTTGCGCGACTAGATTCTTCCCGAAAGTCTAGTCGCCCGCCCATGGGCGACTAAACATGAGCCACGTCTAGTCGCCCATGGGCGACTAGACACGAACCATGTCTAGTCGCCCATGGGAGACTAGACCCGTGCGAAAGTCTAGTCGCCCATGGGTGACTATAAACGGACCATGTCTAGTCACCCATGGGCGACTAGACTCACACGAAAGTCTAGTCGCCCATGGACGACTAGACATGAACCATGTCTAGTCGCCCATGGGCGAATAAACTCTCACGAAAGTCTAGTCGCCCATGGGCAACTAGACTCTCACGAAAGTCTAGTCGCCTATGGGCAACTAAACATGGGCAATGTTTAGTCGCCTACGGTTGACTAGACCACGTCCTCTCGATCATCTTCTCCTTCAAATCTCGATTCGATTGTCTCTTGTTTCGTCTCTATTGGATTTTCCGTTAACGCTTCGCGATAATAATTTTAAAGACTTGTTCTTTTCGAAAAACTTCGTATCGATCGTATAAAACGATAACGATTAACTCGAACACCGACATTGTCTTAGCTATACGATCGATCTTATCATTTCGCGAAACCATCACCGCGTAATCGTACGAAGAACGATTTCTCCGAAAGAAATCGTAAAAATCACTTAGTCTCAAAACGATCCAGGAAGGCCCAAAACGTGATAAAAGTCCACTTACGAGTCCAGAACGAGAATGGGCCCAACTACGTCAATGATTTACCCGAGTTCCGCGAAAGATAAAAGGAAAACACGATAAAGTTAAAGTCTGGAGATAAATATGTAAAAATCGCGAAGATAATGAAGATTCTCGAAAAAGGAATATTTCTGCGGAAGAATATACTCAAATCTAGGGGGGAAAAGGAAATTGGATTAACCTACAAAGGCATATATAAGGGAGGCTAAGGAGAATAACGAGGGAGAGAGAAAAAATTCTTCACAATTCACACTTAGAGCAATTAGGTTTTATTTACGTTTTTGTTAGCGAGTTACGTCTCAACTAGGTTTACAAGTTTTACGCTGTTAGAACGAGGATATTCGCTGACAGCTCTCGCGGCGACGGCTTATCACCTGTCTTAATGCTCAACGAAGATTCGGAATAAGATCTCTATTGCTCATCTCTGTTTTTCGATTCTCTCTTTTACTTTTACTTCGTCGTCAGTTTTCTTCGTACTTTTGATCTGTCAATGTTTAGTTTAGCAGAGATCCGAGAACTCAAGGAAAGTTAGGGTTTCCTGGCTTTCCTTCGAATACGAAAATCGACAGTGCGAATTTTGGTTCCCACAGTTTGGCACTAGCAGGAGGGTAGACTTGGATTCTTTCATGCCATATCACAGATCGATCAAGAAACAATATGTCTAAATCCTCACAATGATCTCCTTGTTATCGAATTAACGATTCAAAATATCGATGTCGCGAGAATATTAGTCGACAGTGGCTGTTCGACTGATATTATCTTTAAAAATACTCTCGAGAGGATGTAAATCAAACTCTCCGAAATCACATGAAGTCCGAGCCCAGTGATAGGCCTTTCGGGAGAAGCTACTATGACCCTCGGCTCGATTAACCTTACGGTTAAAGCTAGGAGCGTAGAAAAAATCATGGAGTTCTTAGTTATGGATCGCCTCGCTTCATACAATGCGATCGTGGGCATTCCATGGCTAAAGTCCATGCAAGCCGTACCATCTACACACCACTATTGTCTCAAATTCCCGACCCCATTCAGAATCAGACGATCCGAGAAGAACATAACGTATCACAGGTCTGTTTTGTTGCGGGAATAAAACGTAAAAACACGACGGCGAAAGCTTTCCTTCGAAAGAAAAAGAAAAAAGATTATGTCGTTGACACCTCGGAACAAGATCAAATCGAGATCTTCTGGCAGTTACGGAAAGCTGAAACCTCGGATTAGAAACTTGAACAAACTTGTGAGCCCATCGTCTCAGAATGCCTCGACGAAGAGTTCCTTGAGTATTGCGTCGAAATCGGCGTTAATCTCTGCGATCCCATAAAAACACAGCATATAGCTTTCTTAAAAGAGAAGTTACGCACGTTCACAGGGACCGCAGAAGATATGCCAGGAATTGACATCAACGTGACATGTCAAGAACTCAACGTGGATCTGACTTACAAACCTGTAAAACAGAAAAGGCAAAAATTGGGACCAAAGTGCGCTATCCGGTCAATGATGAAATTGAAAAACTCCTAAAAGTCGGATCTATAACAGAGGTTAGATATCCAGACTGGCTTTCCAATCCCGTTGTGGTCAAAAGGAAAAACAAAAAATGGCGAGTCTGCGTTAATATCACCGATCTCAATAAGGCATGCCCGAAGGACAACTTTTCGTTGTCGCACATTGATCGCCTGGTAGAGGCCACAACGGGAAACAAGCTCTTGTCATTCATGGATGCTTCATCTCGCGGTCAGCGGATAAGTGTCTCCCTTTTTATGACATTCTGAAAGGGAACAAAGAGTTTGAATGGTCCGAGTAATGCGAAAAAGCTTTCCAACAGTTAAAGCACTACTAGACCACACCTCGAGTTCTCGCAAAACCTATGTCAGAGAGCCCCTGTTCATGTATATCTCGGTATTAGCTACAACTGTAAGCGGCGTTCTCATCAGAGAGGAATGTGGCGAACAAAAACCATTTTTTTACGTAGTAAAACCTTGCTAGACGCTGAAACGCGATATCCACTGATGGAAAACTAGTGCTCGCCGATGTAATGTCAGCTCGAAAACTAAGACCATACTTCCAATCGCACACGATCGTCGTACTCACTTCATTCCCGCTACGGAAAATTTTGCAAAGCCCTAGTTAGTCAGGACGATTAGCAAAATGGGCAATCGAGTTAAGCGAATACGACGTCGAGTACTGAACAAAGACTTGGGCAAAGTCACAAGTACTTGCCGATTTCTTGGTAGAGCTCCCTACAGAAAACACAAAAAATCATGAACCGGACGCAACTTGGACCCTTCATGTCGATGGATCCTCGCCCAGGCAAGGTTCGAGAATCGGAATTCGGCTCACTTCACCAACTGGAGAAGTACTAGAACAGTCATTCCGATTGATGATTCAGGTTTCAAAAAATGAAGCCGAATACGAAGCACGTATTGCAGGATTATGATTGGCTCATGGACTGAAAATACGCAATATCCATGCGTACTGCGATTCTCAACTCGTCGTGAACCTATTCAGCGGCGAATACGAAGCCAGAGACGAAAGGATGGAATCGTATTTGAAACTCGTTTAAGATCTCACCCAGGACTTCAACCGATTCACTCTCACGCGAATTCCTCATTCGGAAAACACGCAAGCCGATGCATTGGCGGCCCTGGCGTCAAGCTCGGACCCGAGTCTAAGGTGGGTAATTCCCGTGGAATTCATTGAACATCCAAGCATCGACCCTCCAATCGTCGCAAATCTAATCCAATCACAAGATGAGGACGCCGACGAAGCCAACACTCGACCTGAACAAAATTTGGAACAATCCGAATACGGTAGCAATGCGCCGTGGTTAGAGATAATTCGAGCATACATAGTCGAAGGAGCGCTCCCTGCCGAGAAATGGGCAGCCCGAAAAGTTAAAATCAAGGTCGCCCGATATGTATTAGTGGACGGGAAAATCTACAAATGGAGATTCTTCGGGCTACTTGTGGCATGCGTAGAGGGAAGCGAATCACGAAGAATCATGGAAGAAGTCCACCCTGGATCTTGCGGAAATCATACCAGCCAAAGATCCCTCGCAATCAAAATCAAGCGCCACGACTATTATTGGCCGACAATGGTCTAGGATTACGAGAAATTCGCACGCAAATGCGAAAAATGCCAAAGGCATGCGCCAACAATCCACCAGCCTGCGGAGCTTCTTTCCTCTATTTCAGCACCATACCCATTCATGCGATGGTCAATGGATCTCGTCGGCCCTATGCATAAGTCTAAGAAAAAACGCTTCTTGCTAGTCTTGACCGACTTCTTCTCAATAATGGTTGAAGCAGACTCACACGCTAGCATCAAAGACGCCCAAGTTGAAAGTTTCATGTGGAAAAACATTATATGCAGACACAGAGTCCCATACGAGATCGTAACGGACAACAAATCCCAATTCATTTCGACAAGATTCGAGGCGTTTGGCGAAAAATGGAAGATACGACTGACTAAATCCACCCCAATGTATTCGCAAGGCAATGGCTAGGCAGAAACCACTAACGAGACCATCTTAGACGCACTAAAAAAATGCATTGACGCTAAAAAGGGTCGATGGACAGAAGAACTCGAAGGAGTCATTTGGTCACACAGAACAACTCCGAGAAGAGCAATGGGAGAAACTCCCTTCGCCCTCGTATACGGGTTAAAATGCATTATCCCAGCAGAAGTCAAATTCCCTGGGATACGCAGGAGACTACTTCCCGAACAAGAAGACGTCAACAGTCTAATGATGTTGGATGATCTCGACCTCATCAACGAGCGCCGAGACCAGGCCCTCATACAAATCTAAAACTACTAACAAGGAGCAGCAAAGTACTACAACTCAAAAGTACGCAGTCGCAGGTTCAAGGAAGGCGATCTAGTTCTACGTAAAGTTTTCCAAAATACCGTAGAACGAAACGCGGGGAAACTCGGAGAAAACTGGGAGGGACCATACAAGGTCATAAAAGTAGTCCGAAAAGGAGCATATGAAATTGCCACAATGCAGGACATTAAAATTCCTAGAACCTGGAATGCAATGCATCTCAAAAAATACTATCACTAAACAACAACGTTAACGATAAATTGAACTATGAGACAGCTTGATACCCAAAAGGGGGTACGTAGGCAACTCGTCGAAAGATGATTTCAGCCATCCCCTTCCCACAAAAAGCGGGGAGCTTGTACGTATACATATACTCGTATACTCCCAAAATTCGAAACATTCGCATTCTCAAACCCGATATTTTTAAATGCTCGGTAGCCTATGCTCACCAAATACGCCCCAGCAAATGTTTCAAGCCCGTAAGCGCTTCGAGAACGAAGCACGACATACAAAAGAAAAACCAATCTTCAACTTCGCGAGATGTCGCAGACGCTTGAAGAACCGTTTTTTGACAGAACACCTTCCTTGGTAAAAATACAAATCCTTCACAAAGACTTACAAAAGTCAATATCTACCGATAAGTTTGTTGCAGATCACAAAAAACTCCCAACATCCTAAACAGACTAAGCCATCTCATAGAGATAGCTCTCATACATCCGACTAGGATAATAGCGCGCTATAAAAGAAATCCGAAATTTTGGTCAGCATTTTCGGACGACTTAGAAATTGTCTTTGGAGAGATGCTAGGTTCCCTATTGATGCAAGTCATATAAGGCGAAACTTATTGCAGACTTCAATATCAAGACGGAACCAGGTCAAAATCAAAAACAGGAAACGTAAGCCAGAGTTAGACACCGCACGCCCTAAAACCAAGAGTAAACCTAGGTCTTACCCTAAACCCATTACATTGGTCTCAAACATCTCAAGGCATAGTACCTAACCGATACGAGATTCCAAAACTTGTCTCTTCGTCTATATTCGTGTTTATAAGAATCTGAAAGACTAAGTCTCTCGAAAACTCACACCCAAAACAAACAACGAATATAACGATCCTTCAAGGAATGGATATGAGATGACAACTCATAATTTGTCTTCACGTACGCAGCGATACTTATACACTATTAAATCGAAATAAAAAACGCCATTTATTGATGCAAAACCGCAAAGCGGCAGGGGATTCATAGCCACATACGGCTAGTCCCGAAACATAAAAAAACAAAACCAAAAAACGGCCATGTCTGACCAAAACAAACAAGAGCAAAGACAAATGCCCCAAATGGGACTACCACCTCACTCATCATCCACGGGTAGGACCGCATCCTTGCCCGCTACATCACCAAAACTCGGAGCCACGTCATCTCCTCCCCCCTCCACGGTGTCACGAAGCTCGATGTCCGCAAGATCCTGCCTCTCAAGGTTATCGGAAAGCAGCAGAAGGGCAGAATCAGATTTCAGAGTGGCGAAGATAGAATTGAAGTCCCCCCTTAGCGTCCTCTAGCTCTTCTTTGCTAGCGGACAGCTTGGCCACTTTGGCCTGCCGAGACGGGGACTCTAAGTCAAGAAACATCTAAACCTCGCTCATTCCTCCATCGATAACCGCCAGGGCGAGATCCCAGGTGTGAACATCCATCAGTGAGTTGAGAGAGCTCGAAATCTTAGTGAAGCGAGTCCGAGAGTCAGCGCACAGAGCAGCCCTCAACTCAGCCACGGCCTCCCCAATCCCACGACTTGATGAGCTTTCCTCGCGCTGCATCCGACACCACAGGCGACACAACTCCAAGGATTTAGCCTTCTTATTCGTCTTCTCCTTAAAAATGAGCTCGCCGACTTCCCGAGATCTCTCTCGAGCTTGCCAATCCGAGTCTCCAACCGAGATACCTCAAATGAATGGGCATCCTCGATAACCTCCAACTTCCTCTCAAACTGCAACGACTGATCCTTTGATTCGTCAAGCTCTTTCTTAAGACGCTCGATCTTCGACCCGCAGTCATTAAGCATCTTGTCGATCAAAGACACAAAATGCGCGAAAGAGAGGGTAAAAAAAAAGAGGAAAGAAATCTGACTCAACAAGAAAAGAGCCGTGAAATGAACCTTGGCACGATATTTCCACTTCGCAACCAGGCCAGAAGCTCCTAGGGGCGAAGGTTTGACCTTGACCCCTCTGATGCACCTCTTCTTCCTAGCCGCCTCCATGTTGGTACAGACCCTCTTCCGCCCTTCAAAAGCAATGGCGGGAGTGGCACCAGAAGCACGTAGGCCCAAGACGATCTCTCGCCTAGTCGATGGAGGAGGCATCAACTCAGGCCCATGCTCTGAATCGCCAACAGGAACGGGAGTCGTTGAAGAACCCGTCGGCTGGATCATCCCATCTTCTGGAATGATCGGTGAAGGGGGTGGCGGCGCGGATACGGGAGATAATGGCGTGACTGGGATCAGAAAGCGCATCGGGGCAGCAATAGCGATGTCCCCCGCCTTGTCTTCTCGGCGAGACAGATCGTCTTAAGAAGCAAGGTATTTGGCCACGTGTGTCGGGATATCTTCGCAATTCGGGGAACACGAAGAGTTCCCTAGAGGGGCGCGTCCACCTCAGCGCCATTGTCTTTCTGTTCATCACAAAAGGAAGTCATAACTCTCAAATCAAAAAGTTTGAAGAAGTGAGGAATGAATGAGGAATAAGAGAGGGAGTCCAATATTTATAAGGGTTTCTATGCAATAAAATAATCGATAAAATCCGTCTTTGCAGTCATCTTGGCCGTAGATTCCGATTAAAACACACACCACTCGCTCGCAAGAGTCGCAATCAAACTTCTGAGCTAGGGGGCTAATTTTTGGGGTCAAAAACGGTAACATCGCAATCAACACCCAAGATTCCCGAACGACTCTCAAGAGATCTTGAGATACGAGTTTCGGGGCGATAAAAAATCACCGTAAATGTTGGATTCTTCTTGAAAGTCTAGTCGCCCATGGGCGACTAGACTGACATGAAAGTCTAGTCTCCCATGGGCGACTAGACACGAACGATGTCTAGTCGCCCATGGGCGACTAGACACGTGCGAAAGTCTAGTCGCCCATGGCGACTAGACACAAACCATGTCTTGTCGCCCATGGGCGACTAGACTCGTGCCAAAGTCTAGTCGCCCCTGGGCGACTAGAAAGGAGCCACGTCTAGTCACCCATGGGCGACTAGACACGTACCACGTCTAGTCGCCCAAGCCCATGGGCGACTAGATTCGTGCCAAAGTCTAGTCGCCCATGGGCAACTAGACACGGGCAACGTCTAGTCGGCCACAGATGACTAAACCACGTCCTCTCGATCATCTTCTCCTTTGAATCTTGGTTCGATTGTCTCTTGTTTCGTCTCGATTGGAGTTTCTATAAAGCTTCACGATAATAATCGTAAAGACTTGTTCTTTTCATAAAAACTGCGTATCGATCATAGAAAACGATAACGGTTAACTCGAACACCGACATTATCTTAACTATACGATTGGTCTTATCATTTTGCGAAACCATCACCGTGTAATCGTACGAAGAATGATTTCTCTGAAAGAAATCGTAAAAATCACTTATTCACAAAACGGTCCAGGAAGGCCCAAATCGCGATAAAAGTCCATTTACGAGTCTGGAACGAGAATGGGCCCAGCTACGTCAACGATTTACCTGAGTTCCGTGAAAGATAAAAGGAAAACACAACAAAGTTAAAGTCTAGAGATAAATTTTGAAAAATCGTGAAGATAGAGAATATTCTCGAAAAAAGAAATATTTCGCGGAAGGATATACTCAAATCTAGGGCGGAAAAGGAAACCATATTAACCTACAAAGGCATATGTAAGGGAGGCTAAGGAGAAGAATGAGGGAGAGAGAAAAAATTCTTCACAATTCAGACTTAGAGCAATTAGGTTTTATTTTCAGTTTTGATAGCGAGCTGCGTCTCAACTAGGTTTATAAGGCTTACGCTGTTAGAACTAGGATACTCGCCGACAGCTCTCGTGGCCACGGCTTATTACCTGTTGTAACGCTCAACGCAGATTTGAAATAAGATTTCTATTACTCAACTCTGTTTTTCGATTCTCTCTTTTACTTTTACTTTGTCGTCTATTTTCTTTGTACTATTAAGCTTTCCTTTGAATACAAAAATCGACAGTTCGAATTTCGATTCCCACAATGCACCTGTGTTCCAAGAGCAGAAATTGGGACAAAGGTATCAAGAGTTCATGTCTTAAGAGCTTAATGGTGGTCAGGCAGACGTGAATTACATTTGAAGTCAAGGAAACTTTGGAAACAGAGGTTTTAATCAACATAACCAATTCTAGAACAAGTCATACCAACATAATCAGAGTGTATTCAATTCTGGATATCATAGCAAGAATCACTATCAGAGCAGTGGTTTTGGGAATAGTGGTTATCAACAGAAGCAGGATGGTTTAGGAGGATTCAAGAACAATTACCAATCAGGTTATAAGAATCTGAACCAAGGACAATCTTCCACATCTTCTAAAGATAGTGAGCTGAAGAAAATGCTACAGTAAGTCCTCGAAAATCAGACCAAGTCCGATGCGGACAAAAATCAGAAGGTGGACAGCATGTACAGTGATCCCAATGGGAAGTTCAAGACATTGAGTATTCATATGAAATTGCTGGAAACACAGGTTGCTCAGACTTCTGTGAGCAACAGAGCCCTTCCGGGCGTCATTCCAAGAAAACTAGAGAAGAATCCAAAGGAATACTGCAGTGCCATCACATTGCAAAGTGGAAAGGAGTTAAAATAACTCGTCCAAAACAGAAGGGAAATGATCGATCGATCCCTGCCCTAGGATCGATCGATCCTTGAAAAATTATACTTCTGGAAAGAAGGATAGGGATCGATCAATCCCTTCACCAGGATCGATCGATCCATTTCATGGCGTGACTACATCTGATTCTGGTAATAGACGAAGCCACTAGAGGTTGAGGAAGACTATGTACCACCCCCACCTTATATCCATAAGCCTCCATATCAATAAAGACCCTGTCAAAAGATAAAGGAACGCGAGTACGAGAAGCTGAAGGATCTAGTTGGCGAGTTACATGTATGGTTGCCTTTCATAGAGGTAGTCAAGATGGTACCTTCTCTTAAGAGGTACATGAAGAAGATTCTTTCATATAGAATGACCTTAGAACAAGGTGTATCAGTGCTTACTGCGGAGTGTAGCACAGTTCTACATAATATCGCACCAGAGAAACGCGAGGATCTAGGTCCTTTTGTATTACCTTGTAGGATTGAATCGCTTACTTTTGAGCGATGTCTTTGTGAATTGGGGTCAGGAGTCAATGTAATGCCTTTGTCAGTATCTCAGCGGTCGAATTTGACAAACTAAAAGCCCACAAGAATGTCATTGGTACTTGCAGATAGATCTATTTCGAAGACCAGTGGGTATTCTAGACAACATTTCCGTTGGCGTTGGAGAGGGATATGTGTTTACGGATTTCATAATCCTGGAACTTGAAGAAGAACCCAAGGATCCTATTATCCTGGGAAGATAGTTCTTATCTACTACGCGACCTATGATTGATGTGCAGAACGGTCAGACAGATCTCCATCTTGGGAAATTGACTATGAAGTTCAACATTGAGAAATCAATGAAGATGCCTACCATTGATGGGCACACATTTTGGGTTGACACACTTGTTGATGTGATTGAAGACTCTGCTGAAGAACTGTACACTGAGGACCTACTACGAGTTGCTATGGCAAAAATTGAAGGAGAATATGGGTTTTTGAATGAAGATACATCTGAGGTTACCGCATTGTTGGACTCGGCACCTACTATTGAGAAGCAGGTCGCAAACATCAAACTCGAAGAGTCATCTCCTGCGACATTTACCTCCTTAGTGGCGAGCTAGAATGTTGATTGGAGCGAGCTGAAATCTCCAAAAATCGAACTTAAGCCACTACCTGCAGGACTAAGGTACGTTTTCTTAGTTCCTAACTCTACATAACTTGTGATTGTCAATGTAAATTTGAACAATGCTGAGACTGAATTACTTCGTTCGAAGTTGAGGAAGTACAAAAAAGCATTAGGATATTCTTTGGATGATATCCTAGATATTTCTCCATATCTATGTATGCATAGGATCCACTTGGAGGGTGAATCCAAGACTTTTATCGAACATCAAAGGAAACTAAATCTTAAGCTGATGGAAGTTGTCAAGAAAGAGATTCTGAAACTTCTGGGTACAGCTCTGATCTATCCCATCTCTGACAATATATGCGTGAGTCTGGTACACGTGGTACCAAAGAAAGGTGAAATCACTGTCATCCCTAAATGAGAAGAATGAGTTCATTCCCACCAGGACTATCACTGGCCACAGGATGTGCATTGACTACAGGAAGTTGAACTCGGCCACGAGAAAGGAGCATTTTCCACTTCCTTTTATTGATTAAATGCTTGAAAGACTTGTCAATCATCCTTACTTTTGTTTTCTTGATGGCTATTCAGGTTTCTTTCAGATTCCATCAACCCAGTAAACTAGGAGAAGACCACATTCACGTGTCCTTATGGGACATATGCCTACTGGAGAATGTCGTTCGGACTGTTCAATGCACTTGCGACTTTCTAACGCTGCATGATTTCTATCTTCACATACTTGATCGAAGATATCATGGAAGTCTTCATGGATGACTTTTCTGTATATGGTTCTTCGTTTACTAACTGTTTGTCTAACCTTTGCAGGATTTTAGTAAGATGTGAAGAGAAACATTTAATTTTAAATTGGGAAGAGTGTCATTTTGTGGTGCAGGATGGGATTGTACTGGGCCACAACATCTTAGAGAGGGGCATCGAAGTTGACAAAGCTAAGGTAGAGGTGGTGACGAGCCTGCAACCTCCTACATCTATCAAGGATATTCGCAGCTTCCTTGGACACACAGGATTCTACAGAAAGTTTATCCAGGATTTTTTCAAGAGAGCCAGACCTCTGACTCGATTACTCTGTAAGGATGTCAAATTTGATTTTGATATTCATTATTTGTTACCCTTTTAGACAATATAGGAGGCACTAGTCAACACTCCAATTGTGCAGCCACCGGACTGGGATTTACCTTTTGAGGTAATGTGTGACACTAGTGACTATGCAGTAGGAGAAGTGTTGGGTCAGAGAAAAGATAAGATACTCCATGTGATTTACTATGCCAACAGAACACTTGATGGCACTCAGATCAATTATGCGACTACAGAAAAGGGGCTATTGGTTGTGGTTTATGCATTTGAGAAGCTCAGACAATATTTGGTGGTATCTAAAATCATTGTTCATAACGATCATGCGACTTTGAGGTACCTCATGTCTAATAAAGATGATAAACCGAGACTTTTGAGAAAGATATTGCTCTTACAGGAATTTGATCTGGAAATTCTGGACAAACGAGTCATCGAGAATGGTGTAGCTGATCACCTTTCTCGTTTGCGAGTGGAAGCTGAGACTCCACTTGATGATAATCTTCCAGAGGAGAATGTCTAGATGGTAACCTTACTGGAGGATGAGTATCTGAATGGAGCGGATATTTTTTCCATTAAACAGATCCATGACAAGATTCCTTGTTTTGCAGACTTTACGAATTATGTGAGTTCCGAAGTAAAGCCACCAAATTTTGAAGGCTATGCGAAGAAAAAGTTCCTCAAGGACGTCAGACATTACTTTTGGGATGATCCATTTCTCTACAAATGATGTTATGATGGGCTTTTTTGCAAGTGCATTCCAAAGTCAAAAGTGCAGGGTATTCTCTATCATTGCCACAGTTCAGATTATGTTGGATACTTCGCTACCTACATGACTGTTTCGAAGGTATTACAAGCAGGTTTCTGGTGGCCTACTATATTCAAAGACGCCCATGATTTTGTTTCCAAGTGTGATGCCTGTCATAGAAAAGGCAATATCAGCAAAAGGAACGAGATGTTTTAGAACTTCATCCTGGAAGTAGAGGTATTTGATGTTTGGGGTATTGATTTCATGGGACCTTTCCCACCATCCTATGGAAATCAATACATCTTAGTTGATGTGGACTATGTGTCCAAATGGGTTGAAGCGCTGGTTATGTGTCAGTATTTTAGTAGTTTTTACACGAGATTTTTGATTTTTAGTATGTAGTCGGATCCTTTTGGCGCGGATTTGTGTTGTTTGTTGTTTTTACAAGAATCGAGCTTGAATGTGCGGAAATAATGCATTTTGGATGAATTTCAAGCATCGAAGGAAGTGTTCGTGAAAAGCTGAAAATATCCAGACAATTGGACAAGGATCGACCGATCCATGTCCATGGATCGATCGATCCATGTCCCCTTTTTCGGACCGATTTTATGAAGAACCAGACTGAACTTATTTCGAACCGGATTTTGATACAAAGACCTGAGCTCATGTTTTCCCTTCTACTATGCACCTTTACAGACTTTTAGAGAGCAGGGATTGATTTTGTAACCTAGGGAGAAGAAGCATCTTTGTACTTCGATCTGAGAAGCTTTCGGAACCCTTTTACTCTTGTTTTTATTAAATACATTCATGTCTCTCCTGAATTTGATCAGTGTTTTTGCAATTATCATGAGTGAGTAGTCTGATCGTTGGGTTTAGGGTTCTCGCATAGGGATTCATGAATTGTTGATGTAGAATTGCATGATTAGGGATTTAATCTAATGGATCTTCATCTATGATTGTTCGTAATGCATGAAATTAAACTGATCACTTAGTTTCTGAACTTAGATAATTTTACGCCTAGAAAGTGTTTGCTTAAATGCATGAAAGAATTTTAGATGAGCAATTCTTCTTAGGCCAATGGAAATTGATGTTTAAGTGAATTGTGAACATATCAAATCTATTAGTAATGCATGATTAGAAATCGAGGGTCAACGGAAGTTAGTCTCGAGATTTCTAATACATAGGGAGCTGATACTACGAAAGTAGATCAGTTCTTCATTAGTGCTTGAGTTCAAGACGGTTTAAAACGTGTTCCCTAGTCTATAATTTGAATCAACAATGAATTTTTTCCTAGAGAATACCCGATGCCCAACACTTTTTGATTGATTTACACCCTGTCGTTGCTGTCTGCTTTCTTTGCTTTCATAATTTCGATTATTTGCATCATCTCAAAAGAACTCTTTTTAGCTTTAGCCCGCTGTTTGATTCTACATACTTCGTGCTACCTTTGGTCTCTGTGGATTTGATCCCATACCACTACAACGTACATCTGTGCGCTTGTAGTGTTTTCTTGGGCGAAAACCTCAGCTATCAGCGGGCAAGCCCTACAAATGATGCCAAGGTCTTCTTGAAGATGTTCAAATTAGTGATCTTCCCGCGATTTAGAGTTCCCAGAGTTTTCATCAGTGATGGAAGATCTCACTTCATCAACATGTTATTTGAGAGTATGCTGAAGAAGCACGGAGTTCGACATAAGGTAGCTACACCTTATCATCCTCAAACTAAGGGAATTTTGGAGAAGATATTTGGTAAAATGCGGAAAGATTCAGTTATGAAGCTTGATGAAGATTATGGGCATACCGTACTATGTTTAAGACTCCCTTAGGCACAACTCCATATCATTTAGTCTACGGGAAGTCTCGTCATTTGTCTGTTGAGTTAGAGTACAGTGGATTATGGGCTATGAAGTTAATGAATTTCGACATCAAGCCTGCAGCTAAGAAGCGGATGATTCAGATCAATGAACTCGACGAGATATGCTTGAATTCTTATGTGAACACAAGAATCTACAAAGAACGGACAAAAGCATTCCATGATAGAAGGATCATTCCATGTCATTTCGCTGTAGGAGATCAGGTACTCTTATTTAAATCATGTTTGAGATTGTTTCCAGGAATGCTCAAATCGCGTTGGTCGGGACCATTCATTATTGTTGAGGTTCGACCATATGGAGTTGTCGTTCTTGAAGAAAAAGGACGAAGATTCACTGTGAATGGCCAAAGATTGAAGCCATACGTTGCAGACGCACCACCCGAAGAAGGAATGCGAATTTCTTTAACGGATCCACCTGCCATCTGTTCACATTAGAGTTAGGCTCCACACTTCAAACAAGCGATGAGTGGGAGGCAACTCACTAGGTAGTTTTTTTTTCATTTAGCTAGATTTTTGTGTTTTTTGTTTTTGGTGTTTTTGGTTTTTGGTGTTTTCGATTTCTTTGTGTCTTTGACTTTGGAATTGTAGAAACAAGTGCGTCTAGACACAATGACAAGGATCCATCGATCCCTGCACTAGGATCGATCAATCTGCGTTTAGACACAATGACAAGGATTCATCGATCCCTGCACCAGGATCGATCAATCCATAATTATTACGCACCTAAACATAATGACAAGGTTCGATCGACCCCTGCACCAGGATCGATCCATCCATGACTTATCACGGACCAGAACATAATGACAAGGATCGATCAATCCCTATCGCGATTGAACCCTATCGCGAAACCATGAATATGTCGCGATTACACAGGTTTATTTCTCTTAATTTCACTTTCTCTAAAGTACGAAAATTCACCTCTCAATCTCGTTTTTGCTCAAATCTTCAAGGATCAGAGTGATATTTGAGCCTAAGCTCATTAGTTTTTTGCCCTCTTTCATTCTTTCCGATAAGTTTTTGCTAATTCGAAGGTATGTGTTCGCAATTCTAACTTCAATTTTCGTCACTTTTTAGGGTGATTATTGAAACTTTTGTTTCCTTGATTTTTAATCGATTTTTAGTGCTTGAGTGATACTATATACATGTTTTATGATGTTTAGAAGTAGGATTGCACCTGAATTTAGCGATTTGAGGGTTGAATTTGGTGATTTTTTGATTTCGCGTTTTGGATGCCACGAGTTTGCAAGGATGCATGTTCTTGATGATTTGCCTTGTTTATTGATGATATTATTCTTTTGTGGCACCTATATGAATGATTTCTACATGTTTTGATGATTGGTTGCGTTGATTTTGATGTGTTTCACTTGGATTATGAATGCAAAACAAAAATTGGAAAAGTTGATGATGTTCTTGTTTTGTGAACTGTTTGGTGCATGCTCTTGATGTCTATGAGTTTGATTTCCGCATACACATTGCTCTTTGAAATAGAGTGAATATTTTTCATGCCTGTAGCATTTTGATTTTGATACTAATTTGGTTTCCAAGTGTTCGTTTTCGTAGGATATGGGTAGACAAAAAATTGGAGAGGTCCCCAAGACAAAAAAGAAGTCTAGCTCTAATCTACATGAGCAATTTCGAAGGACCTATCTCACACCTCCTCTAACCGTCCTATTACTGAAGAATGGGATGAGCACGACTCGCAGTTCTTGCAGGACTTGGGACATATCACATTCCATTGACCCATGTCATTGATGATAACCTTCTTAAGGCATTGTGGATTCGCGAGGACTTGTTTGATCTCTTTCGGAGGATGGAACTCTAAGGCCTGTTGGAGCTTCAGAAGCATGTCTACCCTGAGATTTTCCGAGAGTTCTTGGTATCTTCGCGCCTCGTCTACCAGGATCTGAACAACCTTGTCACAAACCGCGGCACATTCTCTTTCATCGTGCAGGGTTAGTTCTACTCTATTTCCCCTATGGATTTGGCACGAGTGTTTGGTTTTGTGCAAGGTCGAGCTACCTATGTTCCAACTTTTCCGATTTCCAATGAATTTTGGAACTATATTGCTGTTGGGCAATTTGTTTCTAGGACTGCGAAGTAGTCTCGTATCTGCAGTCCCATTCTCAGACTCGCAACCAAGGTCCTTAGCTCCCATATCTACGCTAAGTATATTCAGGCTGTTCTTACCAACGATGAGTTGGGTCTTTTCTTCATTGGTGTTAGATACACTTGGGATTTGGGAGCTCAGATTCATTATGTGGCAGCTACGGATCTGAAAATGGTCGCGGTAGTTGCTGACAAGTTCACCTTCTTCAAGGTGCTTGCTTCTGAGAAGAAGTCTTTTGTTGCAGGTGCTCTTATCACTCGTATTTTGCACTTTGTGAAGTTTCATTTCACTGGTCATACGAGGTGTTGAGGTCAAAAATGGTCACGACGAAATCGATGCCTAAAAAGCATAACGAAAACATTGTCTCTCTTTCGGGAATGAAAATCATAAGAGGATTACCAATTTTGAGGCTCTTGCCATCTAGTCGATCTACTCTCAACCAAATGTCGAAGCTCTGCATCTAGCCAACCATAGGCAATCGCTTCGCAAAGCCTAGTCACTCGCGAGCAACTCAATGCGACAATATCGAAATCAATCTCCAAGATCTCAAAGAGATCTCAATAAACAAGTTTCAAAGCAATAAGAAATCACCGTAAAACCTAGGATAATCGCATCGCTTCGAAGATACGAGCAAGGTCTGGTCGTCATTGGGCAACTAGATTCTTTCTGAAAGTTTAGTCGCCCACGGGCAACTAGACAAGAGCCACGTCTAGTTGCCCATGGGCGACTAGATTCTTACAAAACTCTAGTCGCCTGATGTAATACAATTTCATGCATATTTTAGTGTGTTTTAACTTAGTTTTCATTCATCTTTAGGTTGTAAATAAGCATATTAACTTTAGAATGCATCATTTAGAGTCTTGAGTCTAGTTTAGGTTTATATTGCATTTTGCATCCATCTTTCTTGCATTTGTAGGTGCTCTTTTGGGATGGACTTTTGGAGGCTCTAATTATGGATTCAAGGTGGATTTGGAGCTAAGAAATCATGGAGAAGAAGGGCAAAAAGCTATGGAAGAGATGGGGATCAACTAGGCATCAAAGAGGAGCAAGGAACATCAAAAACTGCCCAAGGTTGTCTCCCATCAACCCCCATGTCGATGGCCAGCTACCTAGGGTCGATGGCCAGAAACCTAGGCAGCAACTCGCTCATTTTCCTCTGTAGGTTGCTAGCCATCGACCCTGGGTAAGCTCCCATCGACCAGATGAGTCGACGGCTGACAACATGGAANCTCTTTTAGTATAAATAGCCTCCATAAGCCACCAACAACATTTATGCTACCTAAGCTTTAGTTTTTAGATTTCTTTCAAGTTCTTTTGAGATTTGTAAACTCTTTGTTCACGGATCTCTTTTTAATTTATGCATCTTGTCTCTCTTTGAATCTTTGTTCTTGATTTGTTCTTCATTTGTTTTCCATCAA
>OVAN01008275.1:0-18412 GCA_900406275.1 Anastatica hierochuntica | reverse complement strand
TAAAAACCCTTGTTTTAGAACCGATGCTTACGGTTTTAGCTTTTAAAAATACTTATTTTATTCTTTCAACCTATGTTTAAATGCTAAGCACCTCCTAAGAACCACCATTGTGGTTGGTCTTAGGCTTCACCAGATCTTTTATCGTCCTATAAAATGACAATGAAATAAGTTAGTTTTGTCACTTATTACTACTCTGTTAAATAATTAGAGTTACCAAAATCATATGGTCGTTAATAAAAACAAATTCATTTGAATGAACAAAACACTATTGTGTTTCGTAAAATAATTTGTAAGATCCTTAAAATTTTTGATTAGGGTCCAGCTATATATGTGTTTCAATGCAGTGCTAATGATAGGTCAGATTTTCATTCGAGAAATCTTTGCAAGTATACAGTTAAGCACGTTGTAGTGGTTCAGGACCGAATCCAAAAAGACTAAAAACCACACTAAAAACAACAAACCAAGCACATGCTAAGACGAAAAATAAGAGTTTGGAAGAGATGCTAAACTCGAAACTAAGAAACCAGAAAGCAGCAAACGAGTTGGTTTGTAAACAATCAAGAAAAATGTTGGGCACTAGGTGTTCTCAGGGAATTCATTTCAACATGATTGTAGATTTGTGATTGAGGAAACGATTAAAAACCATCTAGAACTCAATTCACGAAATTAGAACTAACTTGCTTCTGTAGCGCTAATTCTCTATGTTTAAGGATCTGAGAGACTAAATTTCGTTGAATTTCGAATCTTGAACGTGCATTCTAACAGTACTGATTTGTTCACAAATTACTTAAACATCAACTTTCGTTGGTCTAAGATAATTTGCTCACTTAACATTCTTCCAGGCATTTAATCGAGCACTTTCGGTGCATTAAAAAACCTAACATCACAAACTAGATGATCAATCTAATTTCAGCTTTAAGAGCAACGCTAAGTGAAGATCCATTGATAATTACCAAATTTAACAACCTAACAATCTCTACATCATTAAAACCCTTTTTGAGAAACCTTAAACCCAACTATGAAACTAATCACACAAGACAATTAAACAATCACAAGATGAATCAAGAGAGAACATGTTTGTAATTGAATAAAAGTAAAAGAGAGAGTTTAAAATTCTTCTCAGATCAAAGTATATAAGTGATTCGTATCCCTTAGTTTTACAAAGCTCAAAGGTTGCTAAAAAACTCATGAAAATACCATAATGCAATGATAACATCATTATTTTACCACTTGTCCTATGAATTTTGATAGGTTTTCTTAGTTTTCTACACAACTTTATGCAATTAGAGGTAGTTTTCTTGTATTTGTAGCATTTTATGTCATTTCAGGTCAAACAATGCATTTTGGAGCTTTATGGAGCTAATTGGAGCAAGACTCAGTTTCTGGAGAATTTTTGTGCATCAGACATATCGTCCTTGAAGAAAACTTTGCCCTTAAAGGATTGTGATGAAATTTGTACAGAAGATAGA
This sequence comes from Anastatica hierochuntica, assembly GCA_900406275.1. Classification (NCBI taxonomy): domain Eukaryota; kingdom Viridiplantae; phylum Streptophyta; class Magnoliopsida; order Brassicales; family Brassicaceae; genus Anastatica; species Anastatica hierochuntica. The sequence goes on along the minus strand of OVAN01008275.1, from coordinate 16,943 downwards.
AAATTAAACTTTTTTCATCTCGAAGTGGTTTCATCTTATTCGGAGTAGTGGACGAAGAGTTACACCAACTTTACTAAATACTAGTCTAGTTGTCTCGCTGATGAAGGGTGCGTAGAAAGGTCAAAACAAAAGGAAGACAATTTGGGTTTTGAGCCAGGCATTCTCCATACTCAAGTGGGTCTATTGCTAGTTTTATAAAGCCCAAAAATTCAACTAAAAACCCTAGGACACGTAGCCCAAACATTATGAGAACTTAATGCCCCGTTTTACACTTTTTGACTTAGAAAGCTATAATACTATATATACATGTTTTTAGCTATCTAATTTCACAGAAGGTTTACTAAGATTAGAGTTTAATATGTGTCTTAGGAGGGACAGATGACACCCTTTAGGGTCATGGCCTTTGTAGCCTCCAAAGATCCATCATAATCATCTATACATATTCCATTCTTCTATAAACCCGGTTCTATCTTCCCCTCTCCCTTGATGATTATGAATGTGATGTGGGATCAAGTTTTACCCCAATTAAACCTAGTTGCAAGTATACAACATCCACAGTAATACTTATGTACCGAATCCACAGGGACTAGAGTTTCACACCTAAGACCCATTCATTTTCGGATAAAGCTAAGAATGAAATATGCAGGGGGTTGTTTGGTTTTTTTTTATGATGCTTTAATGATGCAAAACGAAATCATGTTCTATATGATAATTTAAAAGGTATAGATCAATGATGAATATGCATCAGACAAGAAGAGAGTGTTCAACAAGCAACCACAATACTAAAATCAATCTAGGAGCATAATGCTACGGTCTAGAACAACAACCACTAATGTAAATCATCTCCACTTTCAAAGTTCGAAATCCTATATCTAAATCACCAAGGGACAACGCCTTTTGGACGGTCTTGCAGAGATTAAACACGCATTAAATCGATTAAAGATGATTGTTCATAATTCTATGTAGATTCATTTTCGTTACCTACTTAGAAAGGCTCATCAAATTCTAGTTTCAGCAATATGTCAAGCTTTTGGAATGCATAATACTTTAGATATATTCACATACATGCTTCATAGGTGAATAGCATTATAGATCAAACAGAGATGATAACATTATAGATAAAACCTAGTCGATTAAAGATCTAATTCAAGCAAGCAATTAAACTCCATATTACCTACTGTCTAACATGTAAACTAATACAAATATCATGTAAACATGAAATCATTAAGGACAACAAGCACTCATAATCATCAAGGGAGAGAGGAAAAGATAAAACTAAGTTTATAGATGAATGGATAATGTATTGAAGATGATGATAGATCTTTGGAGGCTACAAAGATCACGAACCCAAAGGATGTCGTCCCTACGTCCTAATAAAATTACTAAAATCTAATCTAATCCAACTCCCCCTGTGAAATTAGATGGCTAAAAACATCTATTTATAGTGTTTAACTTCCTAGGTCAACGAGAAAAAGAATCGGGCCTTAAGGCCTAAACAATTTGGGCTTCGTGTCAAAGGGCCTTGAGTTAGCTTCTTGAGCTTGAAAAGGCTTGGAATAGAGCCCCTTGAGTCTGGTGAATGTCTAGTTCGAAACCCAATTTGTCTTCCGTTTGTTTTGGCTTTCTACGCACCCTTCATCTGTGAGGTAGCTGAACCATTATTCATTAAAATTGGCGTAACTCTTTGTACACTACTCAAAATGAGATGAAACCACTTCAATACGAAATTCAATTCAATTTTCTAGCTTCTGTTCTAATTTAATCAAAATTCATTGAGTGCAAGGCCTTATTCTTGGATGATACTTATGATGCTCGGAAACTGTCCATAAACTGAGTTTTGCTCCAATTAGTTAGAAAACGCATTCTTTGACCTGAAATGACTGAAAAAACTACATATACAAGAAAATACCTCTAATTTCATAAAGTTGTGTGAAAAAACTAAGAAAACCTATCAAAATCCATAGGAAAAGTGGTAAAATATTAGTCTTATCAACTCCCCCGGACTTAGCTTCTACCTCGTTCTCGAGGTAATAAAATGAAGAACAGAGAGAACCGATTGGAAACTTAGACTGCCATGATCCACTAACACTAGTGTACATTAGATAGAACCTTCAGTAATCACAACAAGTCTAACAACGTCGCGGATTAAGCCACGATCAACAAGAGTGACCCATGATCTCCATCACCACTCCCTAGACTCAACTCAAACGAGACCCTAAACAATTTAAGCCCACAATGGATTCCTTTCCTCTTCCTTATTCACTTGTAAATGCTTTTTAGAGGCAGGTTTCTCTCTACTTTTCTAGACTACCATTTTATTTTTCAATCGATTTCTTTATTTTTTCTTTTTAAGTACATTCAGATTTTATTGGTTCCGAAATAAACAATATGCATAAGCACTTTGCTGAAAATTTTTATTAAGGAAATGAGGTTCAATGGTCCGTTTTTTGCAATCCATGAAGAATGCTTCGACCAAACTGAAAACCTATTGCAAAGTAGCAATATTTTGAGTAAAAAAGAAGTATAAAGGCAGGAGCTCATACCATATCTTATTTTGCAAAGTTTGGTCTTGGGAAAGCTCGGTTTGGCTCGTTTTTGTGAAAACCGGGGTGTTCTTGATTTGGGATTGTTCTAGGGCTAGTTTTTCATGAGAATTGCCTTCTTAATATGCTAATTAGCTAGAAGTCTCCAATTTACCAGCTTGGTTCACTTGGTGGAGCTCGATTTCGCTTTGGTCAAGTTTTCTTCAGTTTTTGGCTCAACCGGAGTCTCCAGGATGAAATGTTTGCGCTTCCAAAACTGATTGGGTGGTTCTTCATCAATTTCCCACTTTTTTTCAGGAAACTTCAGTGGTAATACTTGGTTAACCTTCTAGATAAAAGTTTTAAATGAGCCAAATTCGTCGGTTTTGTGTCTCCATCGAGCCAAAGTCGCGTGATAATCTCTTCCAGCAAACTGCTGACGTTTTTCTGGATTTATTTGATGTTTCTAAGCTATCGTGAAAGTTGGTTTGTCTTAGATTTCTCTTGAGATGCTCCGGTTGTGGTCTTTGTCCTTTTGATCGCATTTTTGAGCGTTCAAATGTAGATTAAGAACGGCTTTGCCTTGATCGGATCTTTCATAGCTTCAAAATACTCTTCATTTTGGTAATAATACACCATGGATTTGATTAAAACTGATTCTCCTTCTCAAAGTTAATTTGTGATCCAATTTGTTGCAATTTCGTCTCCATACGCTCGTCTTTGAGCCTTATGATCTTTAAGGGTCATTCCACATATAAACTCTGCCTAAAAACCTTTATAAAGTACTAGAAAAGTTTTGGATAATTCCTTACTTGGCGAGAATGGTTTAACTTGGTTGCAAAAATTGACTCGGTTTGAGAATCTTGTGGCTCCAAGTGTATGTTTGTGTGCTTGACCGTCCAGCCTTAAAAAAACATCTTAATTTGATGTAATTATGATGATTTGGGTGATGGTTCTTGAAGATCTTGAGCCTGGTATTAATCTGGCCAAGAAAATGCGAAAAATGGATGTTCGGATGGTGTTCTAGGCCATATACTTGTCCGTGTGGTGGTATGGGTGGTTGGGTTGGGGAATGGATGGTTGGATGGTGGAAATGGCATGGGAGATGTTAGGACCAGTTCGCGGAAGCAGTAGGACCGGAGTTGGACAGGAAATGCATCGCGCCCGAGAGTGGAGGAGATGTGGCGCGGTTGGTTGGGGCTGGTGAAGCTTGACACCGGTCAGGTTGAAGAAAGGAGGAGGCAGCTGGTTCTGAAGTTCCCGTGGAATGGTGCTGTAGTAGACTGAGGTACAAGGCATATTGGAGCTGGTACTGGTCAAGGCTGGTTGTTTGGCATAAAACGGTCGTGAAGCTCCGTGGTCCTGTGGGACGTTCCGTATGATCCGAACGTATCCGAATTAGATTTTCTCCAATTTTCTCTATTCCAAAATGTGTTCCTACGAAAAAAGTATAAAAACATTTAAAAACTCATAACTCAAAAATTAACCAACATATTCCTAAGATCAAATCTAAAAATCAAATTACAACAAAAACTTAAAAGGGATAGAATATGGGTTGCCTCCCATAAAGCGCTTGTCTAAAGTCTTTACCTTGATGCTTGGACATTTTTTGTGATGAGGATGCTCGGATAGGAAGCTTGTGACTTCCTTTCCTCGTGTTTCCAATGAATCAACTTAGAGTTCAATGGGTTCCAAAGCTTTCTTCTCCGATTCATTCTACGGATTAGAGATGAGTCTTTTAAATCGTCTTGGATCGAATTGAGGAAGTGCTGCTCGTCTTGGGGGACTTCTTGGTGATATTTATGAATTCCATAGTCCATTTAGACCAATCTTCAGCATCTCCTATTGCTTCCAAGACTTCTTCTTCAGTTCTAAAAATTTATTCACTTTTAAGAGCAAAACGAGCTTTTCTTCTCGATTTGGTAGCTTGGATCCTTAGGGTCCTCATCCATGGAATGTAATACACCATATTAGGATTAAAAGATAGCTTGCCAACTATATAATCACGTGGCTAATTCCTTTCCTTGCTGGTCTTGAGGTATATCTTCAAAGCGTGTGAGTTTTAAAAGGCCTTCTCTACACGTTTTTCTTCATATTCTTCAAGATAAACGAATAAGACATAAAGCATAGCTCCTCAAGATTGAATTAAATGAGAATCATGGTCTATCTCTTCCATGATCAGGTGGTGAAGTGCTGGACATCTTGTCTTTTGACTACTTATTTCATCAGTTTTGTTGTGAATTCACTGATTTTTCCTTCTAGCTCCTTGTTCTTCATAAGAAGATCATTGAGATTCCTTTTTAATTTGAAATCAAGGTCCACAATGTCTTGAGTATCAGTCCTTTCAGGCTATGGATGTGCTCCACTTGGTACAAAATCATCTTCCTATTGATGCCACATTTCCATTTTTCTTCTGTTTCTTTGGTGTTATGATCTCCTTTACAACCTCTCATAATGCATTTAGAGAGTCTTCAAGGCTCTTCGAGGGTCTGGGGATTAGCTTCAAGCTTCCCAAACTTCTTTGACGGGTCAATTTTCATGTTATCAAGCTTTGTTTAGAACTTATGATTTGCTTCTCTTCGATATTTGACGAATTTTGCCACCAAGCTTTCAAGTTTACATGTTATGAGGGTCATGAGAAGGGGTAGGACGTGGCTGGCCAAAGGTATATTGTGATTTAAAGTCGAGCTTCATGTTGTAGAAATAATCGAAATCTTCAATTTTCGATGCTTCGATGATCTACTTGAGGTACTGCTAGTGTTGGCTGGACTTTGTGATGATTTCCAGCAATGGTTGAGTCAAGAAAACATACCACAATGGTTCATATATGGTGTGATCAATGTCGTGGATCATATGCTCCATAGGCGCAAAATTTCTGCTCTTCAGGGTCTCTCCAAAGCTGATGTCTCTTAGGATGTAACTCTACTCCTCCTCAATATAAATTTTTATGATGATCATGGGGCTGAAACTTCTAAAAAAATTGGCTATGGTGAGGATAAACCGAAGAGAAAAAGTTAGTAGCATCAAATAAAAAGAAAATCCTAATTTAAGAAGGAAAAGTAAAATCTTATCCTAAACTAAAAGATAAAATCAAATAGGCACGAAGTTGTTAGTAATTTAAACCTAGATCTATGTGTTAATATCCTAAAGAAATCAGAAAAAATATCTAAGTTCCTAAAGTTAATAGAAAAAACGATTTCATAGTTGTAGAAAAACCGAATTTTACAAGCAAAGAAAGGAAAGAAAATTTTCCTAGACTAAATCATAAATCTGTATTTTAAGGCAAAAACTACTAGTTCCCGACAACGGCGCCAAAAACATTATGTAGGGTCAAGTTTTACCACAATTAAAACCTAGCTCCAAGTGTATGACATCTGCAGTAATACATAGGGATCAAATCCACAGGGACTAGAGTTTAACACTTAGGACCCATTCATTTTCAGATAGAGCTAGGAGTGAAATATGCAGGGGTTATTTGGTTTTTATTTTGTTTTTATGATGCTTTAATGATGCAAAACGAATTATGTTCTATATGCTAATTTACAAGGGATAAATCAATGATGAATATACATCAGACAAGCAGAGAGTGTTTAACAAGCAACCAAGATACTTAAATCAATCTATGGGCATAAGGATCTAGTCTAGAACACAACCACTAAAGTAAATCCTAGCCACTTTCGAGGTTCGTGATCCTATATTTAAATCACAAAGGAAAAACGCCTTTTGGACGAACTTGTAGAGATTAAACACGCATTAAATCGATCAAGGATGATTGTTCACGATTCTAAGTAGATCCACTTTCGTTGCCTACTTAGAATGGCTCATCAAATACTAGTTCCAGCAGTATGTCAAACTTTTTGAATGCATACCACTTTAGATCTATTCACATACCAGCTTCATAGGTGAATAACATTATAGAGCAAGTAGAGATGATAACGTTATTGATAAAACCCAACCGATTAAAGATCTAATTCAAGCAAGCTATTAAACTCTCTATTACCTACTGTCTAACATGAAATTTAATCAAACAACATCATGTAAACGCAAAATCATTAAGGACAACTAGCATTCATAATCATCAAGGGAGAGAGGAGAAGATAAAACCGAATTTATGGATGAATGGATGATGTATTGACGACGATGATGGATCTTTGGAGGCTACAAAGAGCACGAACCCAAAGGGTTTCGTCACCGCCTCCTAAGAAAATTATTAAACTCTAATCTAAGCCAACTCCCCCTGTGAAATTAGATGACTAAAAACATCTATTTATAGTTTTCTAACTTCCTAAGTCAATTAGGTAAAGAATTGGGCCTTAAGGCTGAAACGATTTGGGCTTCATGTCAAAGGGCCTTAAGTTAGGTTCTTTGGCTTGAAAAGGCTTGGAATAGAGCCCCTTGGGACTGGTGAATGTCTAGTTTGAAACCCGATTCGCCTTCCACTTGTTTTGGCCTTTCTACGCACCTTCTTATGCGAGGCAACTGGACCAGTATTCAATAATATTGGTGTTAACTCTTTGTACAATGCTCCAAATGAGATGAAACCACTTCGAGATGAAATATGATTAAGTTCTATAACTTTTGTCCAAACTTCATCAAAATCCATTTAGGGCAAGGCAATATTCTTGGACAATATTTATGTTGCTCAGAAATTGTCCAGAAACTGAGTTTTGCTCCAATTAGCTCTAAAATGAATTGTATGACCTGAAATGACTTAAAACTTTACAAATACAAGAAAATACCTCTAATTGCATAAAGTTGTGTGCAAAAACTAAGAAAACCTATCAAAATCCATAGGAAAAGTGGTAAAATATTGGTGTTATCAGAGTGCTCGTTGTCCTTAATGATTTCGTTTTTGCGTGATATTTTTTGATTAAATTTCATGTTAGACAGTAGGTAATATAGAGTTTGATAGCTTGCTTGAGCTAGATCTTTAATCTATATGGATTTATCAATAACGTTTCATCTCTCCTTGATCTATAATGATATTCACCTACGAAGCTGGTTTGTGAATAGATATAAAGCGGTATGCATTCCAATAGCTTGCCATACTAGTATTTGGTGAGCCTTTTTAAATAGGCAACGAAGGTGGATCTGTTTGGAATTGTGAACAATCATCCTTTATCGAATTAATACATGTTTAATTACTACAAGGCCGACCAAAAGACATTGTCCCTTGGTGATTTCGATATAGGTTCCCGAACCTCGAAAGTCGAGAGGATTTACCTTCGTGGTTGTGTTCTAGACCAGAGCATTATGCCCCTAGTTGATTTTAGTATCGTGCTTGCTTGTTAAACACTCTCTGCTTGTCTAATGCATTTCATTATTGATCTATCAATTGTAAATTGACATATATAATATGATTTCGTTTTGCATCATTAAAAATAATAAAAACCAAAAAAATCCTAAAACCCTGCATATTTTATTCTTAGCTCTATCCAGAAATCAATAGATCCTAAGTGTGAACTCTAGTTTTGTGGGTTCGATCCCTAAGTATTAGTGCGAATGCTTTACACTTGCAGCTAGGTTTTAGTTGGATAAAACTTGACCTCACATCAAGTGTTTGGCGCCATTGCTGAGGGCTAGTAGTATTTGCCTTAGAACTTAGATCTAGGATTTAGTCTAGGAAAGTTTTCTTTCCTTTCTTTGCTTGTAAATTTTGATTTTTGTAGAATAAGGAAACCAATTTTTTTATTCACTTTAGGAACTTAGATTTTTTTATTTCCGACTTGTTTAGGAACCTAAAACTTATGTTTATGTTAGGAATACTAATATTTTCGTGCATCTTAGGACTTATCTCTTATTTTAGGATTTGATTTTTCCTTTTTCCTTTAAGATTAATATTTTTCTTTTTACTCATACTACTAACTTTTTTTCTTTGATTTTTCAGGAAAGCCAGAGGAAAAACTAGAGAGAAATTTCAACCACATCTCACCATGACCACATATTTAAAGAGCTCCAGCACTTTAAACATCACAAAAATTCAAATCAAAGAGGAGTCGAACCTCATCTCAAGATAGATTAACCATGGAGAGACCTTGAAGAGTCTAGATTTCACATCCATGAAATCCTTGATCTGTGGCAAAAATACCAGGCTTAGATCAACAATTGGAGAGTGTTTTAAAGACTTAAAACACTTTTGGAAATCATCGAAAAATCCAGCACAAACGAGTAGCACCTCAAGGAGATCATCGAAATATCAAAAACTGAATATTTCAGTAATTTCTACCACATGAAGCTTGACACTAAATCACCAATTTACCTTTGGCCATCCACATTCTACCCCTTCCCATGTTCATCATAACGTGCCAATGGAGCCTTTCAAGTGTTAACATGAAGTCGTGGTGGCACGATTTGTCAAAGATCGAAGAGAAGAGGAGCAAAAGCTCGAAAAAGAGTTTGATAACAATAAATTCGACCCTACAAAGAAGTTTGGTAAGCTTGAAGCTAATCTCCAGGCACTTGAAGACCATTTAAGACTCTTTAAATTAATTATGAGTGTGGGAACCGAAATTCACACTGTCGATTTACGATATCGAAGGAAAGTCAGGAAACCCCAACTTTCCTTGAGGTCCCAGATTTCTGCTGGGCCAAACAACGAGAGATCAGAAGGTGATGAAAACAGATGATGAATTAAATGTAAAGAGATTGCAAAGTAAAAGTAAACAAGATTCATAGATAACGAAGTTACAGTAAAACGAAATCGTAAACGAAAAGTAAATCGAAAGTAAGCAGAAATCGTAAACGAAGTAGAGTGAAAAAGATCTTATTCTGAATTCGTGTTTGAACATTTACAACCGGTGTAAAGCCATGGCCATAAGAACTGTCGGCGAGAACCCTAGATCTAACAACGTAAACTCGTAAACCTAGTTGAGTCGTAGCTCGCTAGCGAAAAACGAAAGTAAAACCCTAACTTTCTAAGTGTTTGTGGTGACGAAATTTCTCCGTGTCTCTCATTCTTCTCCTTAGCCCTTCTTTTATATGCCTTCATAGGTTAAATCCATTTCCTTTTCTGCCCTAGATTCGTGCATATCCTTCCGCGGAAATATTCCATTTTTTCGGTGATATTTCATATTCTTACGAATTTTCCATATTTATCTTTAGACCTTGACTTTATCGTATTTTCCTTTTATCTTTCGCGAACCTCGGGTAGATCGTTGACACAATTGGGCCGGTTCTCGCTCCAAAATTGTAAGTGGGCTTTTGTCGCGTTTTGGGTCTTCGTGGGTCGTTTAGCGACAAAGCGATTTTTACGATTTCTTATGGAGAAATTGTTCTTCGTACAACTATGCGGTGACAGTTTTACGAAATGATAAGACCGATCGTATGGTTAAGAAAATGTCGGTGTTCGAGCTAACTATTATCATTTCATACGATCGATACGAAGTTTTTACGAAAGGTTCAAGTCTTTACGGTTATTGCCGCGAAACTTAAACGGAGATTCCGATCGAAACGAAACAAGAAACGCTTGAACCGGGATTCGAAGGAGAAGAAAATCGGGAAAGCGTGGTCCGGGAACCCATTGGGCGCCTAGACCGTGGGTCTGGGCGCCCATTGGGCGTCCAGACGGTGGTCTGGGCGCTCAATGGGCATCCAGACTTGCCGTTGTTCGTGTTGATCGTATTTCCGAAGCGATGCGGTTTATCGTCATTTACGGTGACTTCTTATCGCTCTGGAACTTGCTTACCGAGATCTCTTGGAGGTCTCGGACGTTGATTTCGTTATTCTCGTGTTTAGTTTCCCGCGAGTTACTAGACTTTGTGAAGCGTTCGCTTATGGATTGCTAGATGCGGATCTTCGTCATTTAGTCTAGAGGAGATTTACATAACGGAAAGAGCCTCAAAATTGTTAATCCTTTCGCGATTTTCATTTTCGAAAGAGAGATGATGCTTCCGTTACTCTTTTAGGCATCAATTTCATCGTAACCGTTTTTGACCCCAACAGTTAGCTCCCCAGTTTGCAAGAATCATTGAAATGTTCTTGCGAATTTTAAAGGCACGTTAGGCAAGTTAGGCGGAATTGATGGCTAAAAAAAAGGTCGAGGATGAATAGTAAACTTTTCTTTCTATAAGTAAGAGAAGTAACTTTTCAAACCTTTCACTTGCTCATTCTCACAAAAATTTGCTTAAGGTAAAAACAAGATCCTTGTCCTTTCCATTTTTTTCCTTCTTTTGTGCCATGGCTACGAATAATCTACTATCCGAGGGTGCCTTGTCGTTGACTTTTGACCCTGAGAGTCTACAAGTTCTGGACGGCGAGGTTGTACCGAAAGTTGAGTTAGTGCCGCACTCCGTCGATCCTGACGAGGCGAGGGAATATTGGCGGATTACGGGTGGTATCGAAGCTCCATCGGCCGAACCGTGGTGTCGGCCGAGACCGAAATTTAAAAAGGACGCCCGTAGGCCAAGCGAGTGTTGAAACTCCTTCATTGCCGTGATCTGGGATTTCTGTCGAGTCCCGGATGAGGTGGAGTTCCGAATGCCGGTTGCCGGAGAGGAAGCTGATTCTCCACCTCATGGTTTCTTTATATGCTACGAGGCGCATTTGTTGCTTTGCCGATTGTGGTTTCCCATTATGGGAGTCATAGTCCAGTTTTTTGATCATTACGGTTTATCGATCGGTCAGCTCTCGCCCATCGGTCTCCAACACCTCGTTGAACTTAAGCGTCGATTATCTATTGGTGCTTTTCACTCTGTTGGCCGCGGGTAAATCGCTACATTATTGCCTCAAACCGAGGGTAAACATGGCGGTGATCCAATCGTTTGCATCCAATTTCCATAAATGGAGAAAATGATACTTCTTTGTCCGTTTAGATAACGCTTTGGTCGAGAGCGAATACATTTCTTCTTTTCGGTGAGAATGGGGTCTCGCGGGTATCGTTTTTGATACTCTGACCGCTTTCTTCTCATTTGCCGATATCTGATGAGTTTTTTGTTATGCAAAATTAGATCCCCTTCCTCCGCATGCGGCAGACATTTGCACTGTCAGGGACCTTCTCCAAGGCGGTCCGTTCATTTGGGGTTACTTCTCCCCACAGCGGGTTCGTAACACGGTCACGTACCACAATAGTCGTACTCAGCCCGGCACGATTTCGGAAGGGGAGCTTGAACCGACTATGGATAACTTTGCCCCATATGAGTTGCCTCCCGATTTGGAGAGGGAGAGGTCTCCCCGAAACGAGCGCGCGCCTGCTAATGGGGGCGGCATTGCCGAGAATGGGAGAGGGCCGTCTGAAGGGCCGTGGCACCAGTATATACTCGGCGGAGATGGTAGCGATCCGAGTCAATCTTCGGGCCGCCTTTTGGAGAAGTGCCAGAACGAGAGGAGTTTTTCGCTTCCCTTGATGCCCCGACGTATCAAACTGCGACTGGCGTGGGATTCGTTAGATCCGAGCGATATGCGGAGGCTTCACGTCTGTGCATGGGGGTTAGCTTTCGTACATACGTTACGATTACAATCGTTCACGTGATATTGCTTAGTTTTGTAGGGTCTCCATGTGATGGATGAGGCCCTTCGGGCGAGCAACCTGGAGGCGGAGATGGCTATGTTCAAGGCCGGGAGACTTGAAGAAGAGAACGCTTGCCTGAAGAAGGAGGTCGAAGCGATTTTGTCTCGCGAAAGGGAATTGGCGCAGAGTCAAGCGTCGCAAGTTCGCCGCGCGTACAGGCGCGGGAAGCGAGAGGTCACCTCGATCGTGGCTGATCGCTCAGTTCAGTTCGCGGAGGACTTTGATCAGTACAATCGTGCTTATCAGACCTTCGGGGAATTCTGCAAATGCCGTGGTTCAGTGGGCGGCCTGTATCGCACCCAACTTCCCGACTACTCCTATGACTTAGAAATAGACAAGATGTCTAGTCACGTAAGGAGGTGTAAGGAAGTTTTGTCTTTGATCCTGTCTATCGAAGATAGGGTTCGAGGTCACTGGGTCCCGATTCCTGTTTTGCCTGATCCGGGTGAAGTCGGGGACACTGCTCAATGCGACGAGGGTGTGGTCGATCAAAACCCGGGGCCGTCTAGCACGTGCAACTTCTCGATCTCTGGTAACGTCAAGTACGATTTCTGAGTGAGAAGTTTTCGTCTTTTGAGGGAGCGTATTCCCTGTTTATTAGTAGCGTTTTGGCCAAGTGTGGTTATTTCATGTTTTATCAGGGTTGGCCGTGTGTGGCCTCGAAACCTCTTACCCTGTAATTTTAGTATTAATGAATGATGCTTTTCGTTATGATTTGGTTGCGTATGAGTAGCGTCCTGGTTGCGAAGAAAGATCATGAGTTGTCGTCTCATGTCTACTCCTCTCAGAATCGCTATGCTCATTGTTCATTTCGGGTGCGAACTTTCGAAAGATTTATTGTTTCGGATTTTCTTGAACGTGAGAACATAGGCGGAGGGCCAAACTTTGGAATCTCGTATCGATTAGATACTATGTCTTGGGATGTTTGAGACCAGTGTGCTGAGTTTAGTTTGATTTGGTGTAGAGGGAAAATACGAGTTGTCGTCTCGTACTTAACTCTTTTTGCGGATCGTTCTATGCGTTGCTCGTTCGGGATGTTAAGAAGTTTCGTAAACTTTCTTGAGCGTTTAGATATGAACGATGAGACATGTTTTAGGATCCCGTATCGGTTAGATATCATGCCTTGAGATGTTAGAGACCAGTGTGCTGGGTTTAGGGAAGGACCTAGGTTTACTCTCGGTTTTATGGGGTGCGGTGACTAATTCCGGCTTTTGTTTCTCATTGCGATTTTAATCTGATTCCGAACCGAATTAGAGTCCGCAATATGTTCTCGGCTTATACGAGTCGTATGGTCGGAATTGAGCATCTCTCCAGGGACAATTTTTAAGTCGCCTAGAAGTGCTGACCAAAATTTTTGATTTCTTTTATAGCGCGCTATTATCCTAGTTGGATGTACGAGGACCAATTCGAGAAAGGTCAGGTGCGTTTGTTTAAGACGGCTTATGTACTCGTCGAGGCCAGCAACGAGTATGGTGTAAGAGCGAGTGCTCGTTTGTAATTTATAGTTACGATCAGGCTTTTTTGGTTGAATTCGGAATCGTTTTTTTCGGGAATTCGTGACGTCTCGCTCTTTCCCGGAAATCTTTCTGTTTAGTAGTTTAAAGCGTTAATAAACATTTTTAGTCAAGGTTTGTTAAGAGAGGTATGGTTCTATCATATGATTTCCGTTTCCGGGTTTACCATATTACTTGGGCGTTTTTTTAGCGAATCGTGGAATGCTGTGGTAGCCGTAAAGTCATCTACGAGAAGATGTGTTTTTGCGATAAAAGAGTATTCCGAGACTTGCTGGAGATATTGCTGCGCTATTTTATTATTGAAATTTTTTAAAAAATATCGAGTACAAGGCGGATATAAAAATGTGGGAGTATACGAGTATACGTACACCCACTCCCCCCTTTTTAGAGGAAGGGGACAGCTGAACTCTTCTTGCGAAGAGCTGTCTACGTACCTCTTTCGAGGATCAAGCCGTCTCGTAGTTCAGTTTGTTACTGCGAATGACTACTTGTTTGGTAGAGTTGCGTCGGCCGTTTTAGTCGTGATGACTATAGCTGGGTCGACGGTTTCCTTTGGCGTCGAGAGTGTTGCTTTTTCGGGGACTTTAGGCTCGAAAGTTTGCTTGTTTCCTTCGAAATGAGCCGTTTGTTGAGCTGACGATTCTGGCACATCTTTTTCCGAAGAGTCTTCGGTTGAAGGTCGGGTTATCTTTATTCGTTTAGGTTTAAATATGGGCGTCACTGCGACTTGCCTTAGATTATGTTCCGCTAGGAAGCAAACTCGTGCCTGCTTTTAGAATCCCTAGATTACATTGATTCCGTTAGGAGTTGGGAATTTAATGCAGAGGTGGTAGGTGGACACGACCGCCTTCATGGAGTTTATCCTCGGTGTACCCATGATTACGTTGTAGATGGTGGGATGGTCGACGACGCCGAAGTCGACGATTTTATTAACTTCCTTGGCCATCAAAGGAAGTTTAATCGATAAGAGAGTCATTGACGTTGTGACGGAAAAACCTGTGAGTTGTTCCGGCATGGGTGTGACTTCAGACAACTCGATGTTCATCCTGTTGAGAGTGTCGCGAAAGATGATATAGACTGTACTTCCTGTAAACATGAGGATTCTTGTCACCTCGAGGTCTCTGATGAGAAGGTCGATCACGACANACCTCGAGGTCTTTGATGACGAGGTCGATCACGAGAGGATCGTTGTGGGGTTTGTCTAGCCCGACGGTTTCGTATTCCTCGAAGGTGATAGTGTCGTTTGCGTCGTCGGGTGGAGCGGACCAGTTTGCGTATGTTTCAGCCTTTCGATGGTATGTCTTTATTGATGAGACAGTGTCGCGAAAGAACTGGGTTCCTCCGATGATCATATTCACCCTGCGGTGGTTGGTGTTGTTGCCTTTGTCATCGGGTCTTCTGCCACGTTTTCCTTCCGCTTGGGTTCCTTGAGACGCGACATCTCCATTGGGTACTTTCTCGGTCCCCAGCGGGCGGTCTGTATCGCGTATGAGGTCTTTAACGTTGGTTACATCCGAGATTTCTCTTGCGAGCAGTTTTGCTGTTAACCTCGCTCCGAAAACTTTGCAGTTCGCGATGGAGTGACCCTTTGTTTGGTGAAACTCGCAGAAGGTGTTTTCGTCGTACGATGAGTTCCGCATCTAGGTGTTCCCCGACGTCCTACCTTGTTTAGTCGGGGAATTGACAGCGTGATTGTGCGCCCCTCGGACGTCTTCTCCCTCGTGATGGGCATACTTGTCATTACGAGGGACCTTTTTTTTATTTATGTTTAGAGGTTAAGTCTTTCGAGGACGCCTTCGCATGTTTGTGTTTTTGCGATAGAACTTTCTTCTCCTCTTCGATGATGATGAAATCCGTGGCCTTATGAAGCGCGTCCTGAATAGTGTGTGGTTTTTCGAGGGCTATCCACTTTCTGAACTTCTTCTTGTACCAGAGAGTCTTCCTAAGTACGTCTACCGCCACTTTGTGACTGATCCCACTGGCTCTCGACATTACTATTTTGAACCTACTCATGAAATCTCGGAGAGATTCGTCTTCCTTTTGAGACAGGCTCCACAAGTCAACATCGGAAGTTTCTCTGTCCATAAACATGGAGTACTATTTGAGAAATTCCGAGGAGAGTTGACGGAAACTCCCAATGGAGTTTCGCTTTAGGAGGGAGAACCATTCGAGGGCTGCTCCTTGGAGATGCTCGACGAATAGGTGGCAGAAGCAAGCGTCTTTTTCGCCTTCCTTGAGCTTGGACCTCGCCATCGCGATCTAGAAGGTCTGCATGTGAGATTTTGGATCAAAAGTTCCGTCATACATCGGGATTTTCACTTTCTCGGGATCGGAGACTCTGGTGTTGGTTATGCGAGCAATGAATGGAGTTTTTCGAGCCTCTTTGAGGAACCTGTTGATCTCTGGCGCGGCGCTAGTTGCGTGATGGATATGCAATTTTACCGCTTTGACTTATGCTGCCGTTTTTGCGATGTAGTCGCGGAGATTGCAAATATCATTGAGATCGTCGTAGGTCTTTTTTCGAGATGGTTGGCGTGTCCTGCGAATGGCTCTGGCCTGCTCCTCGGCCTGCTTCTCTCCAGAAGATATTTTCCTCTTCTTCCGTCATGGCTTCGCTGAGCTGAGACTCCCTCCGTGTCGTGCGACCCTTAACCCTTCTTGGGTGTACGTCAGCGTCTTCATCCGTGGGATCAGATTGATCGCTGAAGCCTAGGTCAATTCGCTCGGCTTCGTTATCCTCCTTTTCCTTGTCGGATTTGGGGGATCTTCCACGTTATTCCGAGGTGCAACAAGGGTGATTACATCGGGGCTTTGTTCCGATGGATCTTCCTGTGCGTTTTGGAGTAAGTCACGCGGAGTGGCAAAGTCGAGTCTCCTTCTGCGGAGTCTGGTAACTCCACGCAGAAGGATGGTTCTAGTCCTCGCAGTTCGGGTTTCAACCTTTTTAGCGAGAAAGCTAGTCAGTTTGTCTTGTTCGGTCGACTTTTGTTCGAGAGTCGACAACATCTTTTTGATCTCCTTGATTGTCGGGGTTTTTGCGTCAGCGTTGACCGCGTGTTGTTCGTGACTGGAGTGCTTTCAACGTTGTCGTTGGCGTTGTCGCCGTCACGAGCTGGTTGATTGTTCTGGTTGTCTGTAGTCATATTCGATCTAGCGTTTTGCGGCTACAAGTTAGGTTGATCCGTACCCTGGGCAAATAGGCCCCCTCCTTCTAGCGCCAAACTGTGGGAACCAAAATTCGCATTGTCGATTTACGATATCGAAGGAAAGTCAGGAAATCCCTACTTTCCCTGAGGTCCTGCATTCCTGCTGGGCCAAAACACGAGAGATCAGAATGCGATGAAAACAGAAGATGAATTAAACGTAAAGAGATTGCAAAGTAAAAGTAAACAAGATTCGTAG
>OVAN01008274.1:0-18412 GCA_900406275.1 Anastatica hierochuntica | reverse complement strand
AGCCCAACAGACTAATGGTTATGTCAGCCATAAAATGGTTCATAACAATCTCTTAAATGTTAAAATATAACAGGGACTGAGCTTTACGAAGGTTTAATTTGTTTAGGAACTTGTTTGAGTATGAGTCACTTGTTCTTAGATTTATATTCCCTCGATGAGACTGCACCTTAGAAAATACAGGACCTAGTAGAGATGTCGTTTTCTTTGTGATTTTGAATCGAATCGGGATAGTTGCTAAGCAAGGGAAATACTTGGAAGTTAATCTCTATTTGTTGGTGGCGCTATATGGAGATAACCTGAGGACCCCGTAGCAATATTTCAGACGACAAAGGTATGTTTCCAGATTTTCAAACCTCTTTTTGCTCGTGGATTTTCTTTGCTTTAGGACAAGCAAGAAGCTATGTCTGGGGAGTTAAAAAACCGTGTTTTTACATGTTTTTACCTTTGATATTATTAAATTTTAGAGATTTTAAAGCTTTTCTTTATCAAAATGATATTGTTCTTGTCCTTGTAGTGGTTAGAGTCATTTGAAGTCAAACAATTCATTTTGGAGCAATCTGAGGCCATTTGGAGCAAAAGTCAGTTTATGTACTGTGTTCATGTATCCAAAAGATCTTCCTTGATGAAGACCTTCCCCTTCAATAAATTTTGATGAAATTATGTCAGAAACTAATATTTTAATTAGCTTTATAATGAAGTTGGTTTCAAGGCATTAAGATGATAGATCAAAATTACACCTATTTTACTGAAGGCTAGTCTGCCTGGCATGAAAGTGAAGTGAGCGCAAGATAGAGCTCACCAACGGCCTAGGAGAAAAGGATTACACCAACCGGTGCCAACTTACTTTCCCACCGGGTATCAGACATTTTCCCACCTGCTTGTGCCAAATAAGTGCCCCCGACCATATAAACTTGTTTCGACCCCAAACTAGACATAAACCCACCTTTTATGACCTAACCCTATGAATATATATATTGAGCCTTTTGTGAGGGGGGGGGATCCACGATTTTTAGAGATAGAATAGTCCTAGGAGGCATATAACTCATTTCTTATTTTTTTCTTTAAGAGATTTAAATTTTAAGGGCTTCTACGGGGCATATCTCATTTTTGTAATCAATATTGCTTAATCTTCTAAACCCTTGATTTTTAATCTATGACGTTTTTTACTTACTATTTCTCTATTTGCATAATTTCATGACGAGCTTGAGTACTTTATTCATTGGGTTTAGGGATTTTCAAAAGGGATTCATGGATTGATTGTTAGGTTGTTGGATTTGGTGATTTCTTTAGGGCTCTCCATCTAGATTTTTATTTGTTGATTATTACTACATTGACCATCTAGCAACTGTTATTTAATATTGATTCACTTGCCAAAAGTGTTTTTGAATTGCCTTGAGTAATCTAGATGAGCAAAACCTTGGTATTTACGAAGTGATTTTACCGGGTTTTTGTGAACTATCGAATTGGAAGTATGTGCTTCTTTAATCACTTGATTACCAACTGAAGTTGAATAATATAGTTTTTTTAGTCATTAATAATTAATACTACGACAGTAGATTTGTTATTCTTTCATGATTCGAGTTTTAGGACTTAGCTATTGAATTTATCGTTCTTATTATCTGTTTTAATTGATCATTGATAACCTGAAATTTCCCTAACGCCCAATGCTTCCACTTATTTATAATTTTATATTGTTACTTTTCGTTTTTATTTTATTTAGTTATAACTTCATGCCTGACAATCCCATAAAACAAAACGCATTATTTTTTCTCTAGCTTAATTCGATTCCTTATGGATTCGATCCGCAAGTACTACCACAACCGCTGCACACATGCAGCATTGTGCTATTTCTTAGGGAAAAACTTTGACCACATAAGTACCACCTACTATCCTTGTAAATACCATTGCATTTTTTCTTTTAAATTTTGGTTTTTCATGTGTTTTTAAAAGTCAATCTCATGGCTTAGGATCCACCAGGACGATGAAATTTAAATTCGGGAAGGGAATTAGTACTAATGCTTAATTTAATTTTTTATGTTTTCTTTTTATCATCCTTGAGTCATGCATTGTGGGATATGCATTGTGAATAGGTAAGTTTTGTGAAAACACAAAAGAATGAAATTTTTTTTAAAACCAGAATGATTTTAAATTTTTTTCCAAATCATTTAATGAAGTTTACATTCATTTGGTTAAAATTAGGTTGTTAGATTCATATAATATTGCATGTGCATAGGGAACAATGATGAGAATCCCTTGTAAATAATTATAATGTTGAATGCCCTCATTATAAGATACTGTTGCATAGACAACTTGAGTTTTTGGAAAATCTTTGATTTGAATTGACCACTTGAAGGTCTTTGTGAATGTTGAAGTAGACTGTCTCTTGAGCCCATTCTCATCTAAGAAGAACTTAAATGAATTTTAGAATCTACCTTATTGGCTTTGTTATACTTGACCATGGAAAAACACTAACACTAGAGTTATGTTTTAAACCATTTTACCATTCTTTCTTAGCTCAAGTGGTTGCTCTGACTTTTTGAGTAGTCATCACACCCTCTAAAATCCTCAAACCTTTCCTTCAAACTCTCTATTATTTTGAATGTGAGGCCTCTTTGTAAAGTGAACACACGGGCAAAATTCCGAGTGAAATGAAGTTGAACGACAAAGATGATACTTCCTTAGAGTTAGTCTCATTTTAAAGTTAACTTGATTTTTAGGAGGAAAAAGCTTTTGTTGTTTGGGTTTCTTAAGCTTTAGGAATGGTTAGTGTTAGACTTTGGCAAGTAGATTTTCTCTAATTTGTATATAATTCTAGTTTGTGATAAAAGGAAGGAAAGAAAAGAAAAAGGAAAACTCGGAAAGAGATGAGAAAGAAGTGAAAAGAAAGACAATAGTGATTAGAAAAGGATATAAACTCTAGCCTTAGAATTTATATAGAAATCCTAAGGAGTCCACACCTAAAGAGAAAAGAAAATAATGAATAAAAAAATATTAGATTATGTGGCTCTAATAATTAAGAATCAAGTTAGAAGCTTAGAAAGCAAATGTGTCTAAGAATCTTTAGTTGTCAAAGAAAAAAAACAATTGAGGGAATATGTTCAAGAAATAAAAGTTTATGGTTTTTAATACTAAGAGGGGAAATCCTTCAAGACTGTGACTAGATTTTTAGGTAGCATTGGTGGGAACAGTTAGAGGAAGTAAAAGCTTTGTATGCATGAATTGTTCGGTTATCACCTTGCTTTTGTCTATTGTCTATTGTCTTGCTACTTGTTGAGAGAAACCACTAAAAAATCGAGTGAGCCCGTTCTTTCAAAACACTTCTTCACCATTTTACTTCTCTTTAAGACACTAAGAAATATGACATTTCTTTCTATTGTGGCTTTGAGTTCCTGCCTTTAAACCTCCCTTTCGGGTTGGTTTTTGTTGTTTGCTTGAGGAAAAGAAAAGGACAAGCCCAGGGGAGTTGATGTGTATATATTTTCATGCATCTTTAGGTTCATTTTAATCATGATTTTGCTATATTTAGGTTATAAATAATGCATTTCTTTAACTTGCATGCATCTTTTTGAATTTGTATGTACACCTCTGGAGAAATTCAACGGAAAGCCTAATGGATTGATTTTATATGGAATCAAAGTCAAGATTCAAAAGAAAAAGGAGCAAAATGCATGTGACGAAGGTAGAAGACAACAAATTCTTGCTGCTATAATCCAACTAGGTCGATAGTGGCATGCATAAGGTCAATAAAAGCAAGCATGGCCAGACCTGCCACCTAATGTCGATAGTGAGTTGCATAAGGTCCATAAATCACTGTACTCGACCTTTCTGTATCTTTTGGTAATTCTTTCTCATCTCCACTTGTCTAAGTAGCTTCCATAAGACATCAAGAACACATATATCTTATCTTTCATCTTGTTTCATAACTTCTGGATGTTTTAATTTTATTTCTTGATCCTTGAGATCAAGAGTCTATCTTTCTACTTTTGTATCTTGAATCTTTTATTTATACGATCATGTTTTATGTTTCTCATCTCTACTCTCTTCTCTTACGTAACGTGTGAGTAGACTCTACTTGGATTTTGGGAATGATAGATTTGAGATGATTTGTAGCTAGGGAATGTATACATTTCACGTCCAAGAGGTGTTATATGAAATGTCTAGGAGAGCCGAAAGTATGCTAAGCTTAGCTTAACCAACACAGTTGATAGTTAGGAATTTCGGTGACAAAGTGGAGTGACTCTTAATAGTTACTAGCTAAATGATCACAAGAAGCGAGAGTTGAGTGAAATATGTTAGTTAGCAAATATGACTTTTAGCTATGAGACTGGTATTAGTTCAAACATTGATTCCATAGTCGTGAGGTTGAGTTCTCAATAATTTATCTAGTTGTACCTTTACCTAGCTTCATAATCTGATCAAATCAATGACCATTCACTACAAGAAAACATAGGCATTGCGAGGAAGCTTTACCTCGCAGTTTCCTTGCAAAAGAAGATTAGCGAAGAAATTGCGAGGAAAAAAAATCCAAGTCGTGATACGTTGGTCCCAAACCGAAATTCCTCGCAGTTTCCTCGCAAATTTTGTGGGGGAATTGCTTGTTCCTCGCAAATTTGCGACCAAACTGCGAGTAATATTTTTGCGAGATAATTGCGACTCAAGGTACAAACGCAAATTGTGCGAGGATATCCCGCAAATTCCTACCAAATATTTTGCGAGGAATTGACGAGAGATCGTCGTAACTCCCTCGCAAAACATTCACGAGGAATTTGCGAAATTGCGAGAGCTCCTAGCAAATTCCTCGCAAAAAAATTGCTAGGAACTTGCAAGAGATCCTCACAAATTGCTCGCAAATAAATTGCTAGAAATTTGCGAGAGATCCTCGCAAATTCCTCGCAAATATATTATTTATTTTTTAAAATTAGTAATTAATTGAATATTTAAATTAAAATAGAATAAAAAAAATTATAGTTAAAAGTAAAATAAATAATTTTTAAAATATTTTATAAAAATAAAAGTTAAAAGAACTATTAAATCTAGTGTTGCTCCGGCTGCTGGTTTTGCTGTTGCTGCTGGTTCTGTTGTTGCTGATGATTCTGCTATTGTTGGCGGTCGCACTCCTCGTCTAGCTGCTGCTGCGCCGTGTAGAAATGTGCGAAGCCCGGGTTGTTTGCCGCCTATAATCGAAAAGCGGAGAATGAGAGTTAACTTTCTGTTTGAAAAAGGTTAACTCTGTCTGAGTCTCCACTAGCACCTACTCAAGCTCGGGTTGACGCAGGGACGCTTAAAACCATATGGCGCCGAAGAAGCCTCAGACTACAGAGAATCCACACCAAAAAAATGGTCTTTCGACCGGGGGAGACCTATAATGTAAAGTAATAAACATTAATATTAACAATTTAAACATCAATATTCTAAAATATCATTTTTAACCGTCAATAGAAGCCCATCGATGAGTAGAAGTTTGACCATTTCAAAAAGATTATGAATGTGGTCACCTTTTCATTCCTTTTTTCAGTGAAGGGAATGTTAGATTTTCCCCTTATACAACTTGAAATAATGATTTAAAGGAGATGAAGGTACTTTTGACTTGAGAGAAGAACTCCCCTCAATTTTTAGGGAACTTCATGCTCCTTAGACAAGTAATTATTGAAGACTCTCTCTGTTATTTTAATTCTACCATAAACCTTATGTCCAAAGTTACAATAAAGCCGTTGGGGATCTGATATGAAGACCTTTAATGTGTCTCTGAAATTCGTAATGATTCTAATATAACCCCACTACACAATCTTTCCAATTTATCCGCCTAAGGTAGAAGTTGGTTTAAATCCAAATAATTTTCATCTTCTGGAGTTAAGTGAGAGATTTGATATGATTTTGATATTAAGAATAACAAAAATAACGGAATCACGATTTCAAAATGTAAAACATGAAAAAGCTAAATATCATTCGAGGCAAGAGAGTAAATTATGCATAAATAAAAGACATGCTCATAACAATTTAAAAAACACGTCTAAGGGCATCTCCAACCCCACTCTATTTTCCTCTCCAAACTCTATTTTGGAGTAAAATCCTCTCCAACTCCACTCCATTTTTCACTCCAAAATGGAGTAATGAGTGATAATACTCCATATATGGAGTAACTCCAATTTTTACTCCATTTTGGAGTTAAACTTTTTTATTTATAAAAAGGCCCTTCAATTGTTACATCTTATTAATTTATACCTTTTTTTACTACAACAATTTTTTATTATTACGGTCATTATATATCATTTATTTGACACATATTGTATTATTTTTCTTTATGAAAATTATTTATAAATAATTAATACTAATTTTTTATTTAAAATATTGCAAACTAAAATAAACTTAAAGATACATAGCAAATGTTAAAATTAAAAATAAACAACATAAAACAAATTTAACCCAATAAATATTCGTTTTTTATTAATGCGGAAAATCGCTTCCTGATCTAGAAAGCCTTCCTAATTTTACATAACATGATAATCGAAAATGAGCGTGATCTCGAAGCACCAATTGAAGTTGGAAGAGAAGCTCCATTATCTGATATCCAAATAGTGGATAATTACAATATCCGGTTCCAAGAGTTTCTTGGTCGATTTAGAGAAATCAAAGATACATAAGCTCTTTTTTCTCTTCGAAATGCATTGATTGATCATTTGCGGAAAAAATATTCTATGATAGTTAAATAAAAAATTATTGTGTTCTTATTTTTATTTTATGATCTGATGTAATTTTTTCCATTTAATAAAGATATAATTTAAATAATTTCATAATTTTAAAAAACTCTAGAACAAAATACTTTTGGGCCAATTTGTAAATTTTATAATTAAAAGGTATTGGTAGGAAAACAGAAATAGAATATATTTGGAATATTCCATTTTTGGAGTGAAAAATAGAGTAATACATTGGAACAAAACTCAACTCCATTTTAGAGCTACTCCATTTTGGAGTAAAAAATAGAGATTTACATTGGAGATGGTTTAAGGTGTACTTAAGATTAATTAACATAACCATAAGATATGCTACACTTATCCCAGCATTCTTGGAATCAAAAGAAAAAGATCCTATTATTAGATGAAGGATACTCCAATTCATTACAACTAAATTTTGACTCACGTCTAGTGGAGGTTATGATATTCGCTTGGAAAATCAAATATCTATAAAAAAGTAATTTTATAGTATGGTATCTATATATATATATATATGATACACGTCTAGTATTTTGAAAAAAATTAAACGAACCACATATATTAATATAACTAGATGTTGTACCGTGCCTTACACGGACAAGATTTGGGTTTATAATGTTGTCATTATTACATGGTACCTTTTCTCATCTTTGATCTTTGTTTGCCATACATCTTCTTTATCATGCTCTATTGAAGTTTTTTTTTGTGACTAAATATGCTATGTTTACTTCTTCTTTCCTCTTTCTCATACGATTTTAATCTCTTCCTCCGTGGTTATCTAATTATTTTGACTCATATACAATTGGAACATAAGGACGAGGAAAGTGGCCGGAGTTTCTTAATTCCACCAAGCACGGTAAAGTTCGCATTAATACAGTCCTTTTTTGCGAACACGAATGAAGGTTAAACGTTGACTCACCTATTTAATACAAGGTATGAATATTACGTTGATGTTGATCTCCGTAAAAATCAAAACACTTTTTGGATTATAAATGATATGATTCATGTACCTTTTTATAAGGATGTACGATTTTTCTGGGTTTCAAAAAGAAAGCTTGAGTTTATACGAAGGTCATAGAACAGTAGAACAGAGGACAAAGTAACTCACGACTCATATACTTAATGCACATGATGATTTAAGGTTAATTTTTTGGTCGAATCAACAACAAGAAAACCTTTGATCTAAAATATTGTGGCGGATAAACGCATGAAAGGATCCATATAATTATATAACCTCGATATCGATCTAGGGTTAAAAATGTTTTTTGTGCCAAACAATGTTAATTTATTTATACCAAAAAATGTTATATAATTTAAAAGGTAACAACAAATGAAAACAAAAAACAAATTTTCATTGGTTGGTCGAGTTATGGTAGATTATATTAAAAGATTATCTTGGAATTTTGAGTAGGGTTAATCATCCACAAAAAATAAAGGAAGACATACGAAACGATCGACGTCACGTCACAACGGACGACCCATATCTTGACATGTATGCATTTAATGGTTTTTTTGTTTATTTTACGAAACGTCGAGAAGCGTCCTCACGATGGCAACTCACCAACTCGATTCCAACGATCGGCACATAGGATTCTGACTTCTCATTTAACATATATCTAGATAACAATTGTACGATTATGTGTAAAACAAAAATAGAACTAGGCATTCGGGTTATATAGTCAGTTCAATTTCTGTCGGGTTTGGGTTGTTTGTTGAGGGACATTTTAATTGAAACTTGAGTGAGAACTGAAACACTAAACAATTAGATTTTAATCCGAAAATAACAAAACAAACATTACGAAAATTGTTATCTTTAACTCATTTCAAATCATTTTTGAACAAAAAATTTGTTATTATTAAGTTTGATTTCTAAAAACTGAACATAACTAAAATGTGACAACAGATTCTTTGTTAGCGAACATGTGAAATTTGTAAATTTATTGATGATCAAAACTCTCACAATCGATGTGGGACAAAATAACACATAATTTTAAAGATCTTTCATATTTTACCCATATTAGACTTAAAAAAATTGACTTTAAAAAGTAACAACTTAATTTTTTCTTGTTTACGAAAATTTTTATTTTTTAATAGAAATTTTTTACATTGAAAATTTTCAAATTGTTTTGAAAATTTAATTGTAAATCCGATTGAGAAATGAAACACTAAATTTTTTGGTTTCAGTTTAGTTATAATTCAAAAAATCAACATAAAAAAATATAAAAGTTCTTATGTTTTAAGTCATTTCAAACTATTTTTGAACTAGAAAAGAATAATTACTATTCGGTTCAATTTCTTAAATCAAACATATTCAAAATATGATAAAAGATACTTACTAAATGAACATGTGAGGTCTATTTTGTACTGTAAATAAAGATTGATATCTAAATAATAAAAGTTGAAAAATATGTAATTCTGAAGAAAAAAATGGTAGTTGATATTATAGCTTTTTTTAAGTTGTTCATTTAAAAGTGTTATGTTTAAAAAGTTTTGGATAAATAATGTAATATTAAATTTGTATGTTGTGATAAATTATGAAACTTAAGGCATGAATGATAAATGAAATAGTATTAATTGATTGTTTTTGTACAACTTTGAAAAATTAAAATGGAAGTATTATAATTGCGTGTCGATAGATCAAATTTTTTTGAAATAGTATTAATATTGTTAATTTTTTCAAAATTTTAATTCAAAACTCTAAAACTAAATGGTTCAGTTATAATTTCGTTATAACTCAATTCAAACCGTAACGGGTAATAATTTCGACATCTACGGCGGCGATTGATGCCGAGATCGGCGGCAGAGTTTCAGATCTGGAAGAGAGATAGTGTTGCGGAGGAGTTTAGCTCTTACAATGGCAAAATGAATGAAGATTTGGTGGAGATTGGCTCACGATGGAGAACCATAGGGTTTTAGTGGTTTTTGGAAAGATCTTCACAATCGATCTTTCCTATTGGTTACGATGTGGATACAAATTTCTGAAGGGGACGGGAGAACCTTCTCAGATTTCTCAGGATCGTTAAATGGGGCAAAACATTGAAGGTTATCAACGGAGGATGGAGATTTGGAAAGGTTTTAATGGCGGTTTAGGGAATAAGATTCGATCAGCTGTCTTTGGGAAGAGTTGAAGCGCATCATATCAGAGATTCAAGCAGAGATTGGTTTTTGATTCGTTTATTTTATTTCAAGAGGATCATCATTTTGGCAATCATATCCTTCATTATCCGATTGAGATCATGATTCCTAAGTTAGACCAGAAGGAGATGGATATATATAGAGTTTCAGAGGATGAGGCTAGGACATATATCTCTCACGCTGTAACTTTCTCAGTTGCTTGATTGGGTACGAGGTTCTCGTGGTAGATAAGATCAACTTGAGTATGGCTCAAATGATGGCAAGTAAAGGGAAGGGTATAATCCGTACGGAATCTGTGAGGCTGTCATCGGCAACCATAGCTCGGAGGGTTCAACAATTCTCACTAAATTTGATTGGGAGATCGATGAATCTCGATGTCCAGCGTATGGATAACCTTCTCGTCAACCTACCAAAAATATGGAAGCTTGAAGGAAAGGTTGAGGGTGGTGAGCTTGGCAATGGTAAATTTCAATTCAACTTTCAATCGTAACGAGATATTCGGAATGTCCTGACTTACGGGCTTTAACACTTTGATGGATGGATGGTTTCATTGATTCGATGGGAGCCCATGGTCTCACCATCATATCCATCGCACATAACATTTTGGATCAAAGTTGAGGATATCCCCATGCTTTTGTGGGAGGAAGAAACAATCCGGGCAGTTGGTAAGGCGACTGAGGAAGTGAAAGATATTGATGCTGACTCAGGTAGCATTTTGGTGATTGTGGACGGCTTCAAGCCACTCATCTTCTCAACCGTGGTGCCTTTTGACCAAGGAGAAGAGATCACTGTAGGTTTAAAATATGATATGCTAATGGGTTATTGCAGGCACTGTTATTTGCTTACACACGACGTGTCGGATTGTCCGGAACTAAGGGTGGCCCGTGGGAAACAATCAGATGGTGCTGCTCATGGTTTTGATTCAGGAAATTCGAGAGATGGGATGATCAGAGGAGGATCACGACGGTTACCAGTGAAAAGGGCTTTAGATATGGAGTTAGTGGATAGTATGGAGCAAGAACCTCATATGTAAGAGGGGAGACATACAGATCTGTTGGTTACCATAGGTACTACTAAAGAGACTTAGGCGTAGAAAGTCTCGAAACGAGGTGTTACTGAAGATGCTCAGGTCTTTTCAATTCAATAAGTTTGTTATGGATTTACCAAAAAAGAGGGTCAATTACTCCAGCATCAACAAAAGTTTATTCTTCAACGCTACCTCAACAAGTGGAGCTACTAAGCGTTCCGGTTGTATCACCACAAACAAGGAGAAACTACTATTTGAGAGAACAAGGTGACTTGACAGGGCCAGCTTTGAGATTCGCATATTTAATAAAGGTTGCAATCGAGATAGGAAAAATGGTCGTTTGGTATATTTATTAAAGAAAAGACAGTTTTTTGTAGATAACATTTTTTTTGTAAAATCGAACGCTGAAGGCACATGCTTGTGTTGCTTGACCTCAGAACCGCCTTTCGGACTTGGTTTAAGAATTAGGATAATGAAATTATGGAAAGATACAATTTCCGTATAAAGGATCAAGGTAGATACTCACATAACTTTTCTATCTCCGTGATGTATTAGAGATGCCATTGAGAATGAGATGATGTATTGTCATTTTACGAGTTTTTACTTGAGTTTTAGATGAAAAAATGGTTGTTTTATCATGTACGATAGTCGTTTTGGAGTCTTTCGGTTGCCTTGGAAAAGAATGGATCAATATGGATCACAAATGGATATTTTGATATGTAGAAACATGCTGAGGCATAAGAAGTTTGACATTATTTGATAGACAGTGTTGGATTGATCTTAAATTTTGACATAAGATAGCCACGTGAGTTAGCTTTCATATGGAGGTGGTTTGAAGGAATTTCAACGGTGCGACAAACATTATGGCTATTTTCGAGAACACCTGTCAAGCTGGCGACGAAAAGACGAACGCGTAGAAAATAAGTCACAAAATTTCCCGAAGGAAAATGATCGACCGATCCTTGCCATGGATCGACCGATCCTTGTCAAAACGCATAAAATTTCCAGAAAATGGATCGAGACCCATGATGTGTATATATTTTCATCCATTTTTAGGTTCCATTTTGTCATGCTTTTACCATATTTAGGTTTTAAATAATGCATTTAATCACTAGAATTCATGCATTTTAGGAATTTAGTCTAGTTCTTTAATTTTCATGCATCTTGTTGAATTTGTAGGTACACCTTTGGAGAAGCTCAATGGAAGTTGTAATGGATGAATTCTAGTTGGAACTAAGGTCAAGAATCAAGAAGAATAAGGAGCTAGATGCATGTGGAAAAGGTTGGAGCAAAGAGACTAGAAAAGGAGCAAAGAGGAGGCAAAAGACAGCTTATGTTTGCTGCTATCGACTAGCCAGGTCGAAAATGGCATGCATAAGGTCGATAGCAACAAGCATGACAAAGTTATTGCCTGATGATGGCCACTACCGACCAAGCAGGTCGATAGTGAGTTGCATAAGGTCAATAGTCTTCTTAAGCCACCAAGAACATATCTTTAAAAATATTTGGCATCTTTTGCAATCTTTCATCTCTTGTAATCACTTTTAAAGGTTTTTAGATCTCCACAAGTCAAACCTTGAAAACCTTTGGATCTTTTTTGTTAAGCTTTTTTCTCTTATCTTCTTCTACTTCTTTTAGTATTTAGATCTAAGATAATGGAAGCTCAAAGACCAATACTTTGTCTTTGGATTTCCCTGAAACTTAGTGACTAGATTCGTTTAGATCTTGAGATGTACTAGGCTAGGGTTATATCTAGGATTATAATGGATAATAGGTTAGGTTTTGGCATAGACTCCTACTAGATTTTGTTAGTTCTTTGAATGAATATTACTTGCTCATTGACGCCTAGAATGTGTTTGATGAAATGCTTGTGAAAACAAACTCTATGTTTTTCATTTTGACTCACGAGAGTAGATGTCCATAGGTGTTAAATAGCTACTAAGGCTTGTAGATTACTCTAACTTTCATGGCAAGAAACGAGAGTTGAGCCTTGTAATGTGCATGGGAGAATATATCTCCATCACGAGAGTGGGTTGACCGATAATGAGGGGATCATCAGCCTAGGAATAGCTACAACTTTATAATAGAGCTTTGATTAAGTCCATTAAAATTCTAGATTAATCCGAATTATAACTATATCTCAAGATCCATCTTTTATTAAGTTTAAGAGTCAAATTTTGCATCTTTCTTGTTTTTACTTATTGCTTGTTTCCTTTAAGTCTTTATTTATGCAATTTCATTATGCTTGCTTATTTTCATGTTGCATTTAGTTGATACTTGTGACACCCCAACTTGATTTGAATTTCCTAGGATTAGTTTTTAGTGCATTCTCTCTTGTTTAGCGTCTAGCTTAGTGCCTTTAATTTCTTGGACGATAACTTTAAATACTACAACTGAACACAATTCTCTTGCGAGGTAGTTAGGTTTTGGGTCTAGGTTTATAAATTTAAACTTGTTTTAAGAGGTCCAAAAACCAATCCGACAAGTTTTGGCGCCGTTGCGCAAGGAATTAGGATATTGGCTAGAAACTTCAAAGCGATTTCTAAGAATGAAAGGACTAGATTTTACATTTTATTTCTTTTATCCATAATCTAACTCTCTCTTTTTTTTTTTTTTAATTTTCTTTGGCTTGTGTAGGTACATGACAACAAGATCTCAAAGTGAACCAAATACCAAACTTCTTGATATTGATCCTACTCACACCGAAAGGGAGAAATAAAGACGAAGAAGAGCTAAAGAAAGACAATCCCATTTACAAAGATTTTGGATGAATCAAGGCATGAAAGAAAGTAATCCTAAAGAGCAATTGGGGAACCAACAAGGGGAACAACCACACCCTCCACCTCAAGGAGCATTTGGTGGGAACGGAAACCACACAAACCGTCCAATTCATCCACCAAGAGGAGAAGCTCGAATGGGAGAGTGTGATGAACCATTTACAAATGGTTAATAATTAGGGATAAGACCTCCACCAATCCGCAACAACAATTTCGAAATCAAGTCTATCTTGGTTAATATGGTGAAAAATGCTCGTTTCTTCAGTCTACCATTGGAGAACTCTCTGGAGCATTTAGATAACTTTGAAAGGTTATATGGAACGGGAAGATCAACTATGTATCGGAGGATGTGATAAACTGGAATTTGTTTACATTTTCATTGTGTGATAAAGCATCACAATGAGAGAAGAGTGTTGTGACATCTTTGATCACAACATGGAATGAGTGCAAGATGAGATTCTTAACTTCGGGACAAAGAATTGCAAAGATAAGATATAAGATTTCTACTTTCAAGCAAGGAGGAGTAGAATCACTATTTGAAGCTTGGGATCGTTTTAATGGTTATATTATAAAATGCCCTAATCATGGTATCTTCAAAGGTAACTTACTTCAAATCTTCCATAGGGATATACATAGTAAGTTTCGTTAAGCTTTCAACACTGCTTTAATGGGAAGTTTCGGTAGTCTTTCAGCCTAACAAGGAGATAAACTCATAGAGAATTTAGCGCAATTAGGGTGAAGCTTGGGAAGAAGTTGGGGTAGAGAAGGTATTGCAAGCTAATGACATTCTAACAACTAGGAACATTGAGAAGGTCTTAGAGAAGAGCAATGATGAAGGAAGATTTGTTATACCATATGCTCTCAAGGACTATTACTTTGAAGATGCTTTAGCAGATAGTGGTGCTAGCTTGAATGTGATCTCTCTAGACCGTGTGAAAGAACTTGGTTTACAATATGAAATCAAGAAAGGAGTTAACCCCATACTCTTGGGAGATGCTACAAAAAAGGTTCCAATGGGAAGATTGGAGAACATGGAGCTAAGAGTGCAAACACCTTTGTGAATAGTGATTTCGTTGTGATGGACACTAAGTCCAATCAAGCTAAATTCCCAAATAGTTGTAGAAACCTTTTTTTGCTAACCGCTGGTGCTATAATTAATTTTGAAGCCAAGGAATTAATTTGAAGAAAGTTGACAAGGGAACATCCTGTCCTATGCTCAATCTAGATAAGGATATTGGATATTGTGGTACGATGTAACAAAAAGAAGCTAAGCAAAAGGGTAAATCCCAAGAGGAAAAAGCCTATGAAAATTATAGGAAGGATAAAGTTTTGAGTTGGTTCTACAGGAAATAAGAAGCTAAGGGTGTTTCCATGGAAGAAGACTTGGTTGATGAGAAGGAAACTCAAACAATCCCACCTTACAATTACAAGACTGACTACAACCCCAACTTTTACAAGGGGAAAGGAGTCAAAAACACTTTTTCAAGATCAAAGAATGGCTTATGAAGAAGACGGTGAAAGGACTATGCTATGAAGAGGTGGTCCATGATCACAACTTTTGACAAAGAAGAAAAAAAGGTTAAACAAGCGCTCTTGAGAGCCAATATCAAGAATATCATTTTGTAAATAGTCTTTTTTAATATTCAATGCTTTAAGTTTAAATTTTCAATCAAAAATGAATAATGATGTTTTGAGATGATCTTGTTTCAGTGTCATTCTTTTGTTCAAGCTTAGGTATCAAAGGAGAACCATTCGAATCAAGAATCAAGACTAAGGTATGTTTTCTAAAATCAAGTGGCTACATTTGCATTTCACCATCTTAAAAAAATCTTTAAGAGTGATTTTGCTAAAACTTGTTTGAAAATATATTTATGCCTTTGATTTAATTACAAATTTTTTGGTGCTAAACTTTTCAAAAACTAAATTTAATTTTCTCTCCAAATTTAGTTTTGAATTTATGGGTGTTTTAAAATGATTTTTGTCAATTGGTTAAGGAAACATTCTTCAAGGACCATTTTGCAGTTTTTAAATGATACCACCTAGTTGAGAATTTCTACTTCATTTTGCACATGTGAATTGCAAAAGCTATCTCTCTCTTATTATTAAGCAAAGTGTCGAACTCTCCATTTGCAAACAAGAAAAAGTTTTCCTTTGCATTTTAGGAGAAAGATTTGAGAAAACTTGAAAGCTAACTCTTATTTTAAAAACTTTAAGCTCTCTACACTCCACACTCTCTCCTGCATCAAGGACATCAAGGTATAAAATAAAAAACTTCTTCTCTCTTAGGAGGAATTTTCGATTATGCTTCTAAAGAGTTGATATGATGTTGTTAGTACTTTATCTTAGTAGATTGAGTATAGTTGTTAAGTTTTCATGCATTGAAACTTCGTAAAAACAACTAAATGATCTTGATTTAAATGGTCCATGAATATTAATTTAGGTATATCATGTTAATTGCAACTTGTCTAAATTTAGAAATGTTCTTGAAATGGTATTAAATGGATCTTGAACTTGGTAGTTAGATAAGCATCTACACGTTTCTAAGTTTGGAAAGTGTGAAAATCAAATGCATACTCTTGTTTAGAACACCTTGATGGCCGAAATTTATATGACTTAGAATGATCGCATTATGGTTCTACGTGAGTACATTGCATTTAGGATCATGAATTAGCGTAAAGAACTTGTTAAAAACCAGAACATTATGATTCTTGGACTTAATTGTATATATCGGTTGAAGCTAAATCCTTTTGCATTTTCATTTGTCCATTAAAATTTTAAACTCACTTTGTCTTTTCTTCTTAAGTGTACATACAAAAAGAAAAATGGCACCACCGAAATCCACTATGCGTCTATCTTATGCATCATGGCTAAATGAGGAGCGAAACACTTACTTTCACCTCCAAAGGAATGCAAAAGTTGAAACAAAACCGTGGATAAATGAAGAAGTTTTGAGGGACATGGGTATCCACGATAATGTTCAAGCATTACTACAAAGAATGGTGACGTAAGAGGTTTTCTCGATGCCAAAGTGTAATATTTATAAAACCTAATACCCTACACTCAATCCCGCAAGAGAACGAGGTCAATTGTAGTATTTTAGGATCGTCCAAGGATTTAGAGGCTTGTGCTAGTAGAACCTAAACAAGGAGATTATACTAAGGGTTCTAGTCTAGAAGGCGATCTAGTAAGATATTGTCACGAGTCTCTACTAAACCTAATCGAAATCAAAGATAGCCATGGAGATTGTGCATTAAAGAAAGCAATAACAAAATAACATTCAAGTAAAAGCAAGCAAAGAGTAAACTTGGATCTAATCAAAAGAAAGATAGGATCTTGAGACAATTGTTATGGGTTTGAGTTCTGATGAGTCAGTATTTTAGTAGATTTTACTATGGTTTTGACACGAGATCTAAGGTTTTTAGTATGTATTCGGATTATTTTGGCGCAGATTTGTGTTCTTTGTTGTTTTTATAGGATTCGAGCTTGAATGTGCAAAAAGAATGCATTTTGGATGGATTTCAAGTGTCGAAGGAAGTGTTCGTGCAAAGCTGGAAAATACCCAGGAATTTGGACACAGATAGACCGATCCCTGTCCCGATTTGTGGATCGATTTAACGAAGAACCAGACCGAACTTATTTCGAACCGGGTTACAACTAAAAGACCTAAGCTCATGTTTTCCTTTTCATAATGCACTTTTAGAGACTTTTAGAGAGCAGAGATTGAGTTTGTAACCTAGAGAGAAGATGTCTTTTTGTTCTTTAATTGAGAAGTCTTCGGAACCATCTTTTTACTCTTGTTTATGCATAATACAATCATGTCTCTCAACAATTTGATCAGTGTTTTTGCTATTTCCATGAGTGAGTAGTATGTTCGTTGGGTTTAGGGATTCTCACATAGGGATTCATAAGTTGTTGATATAGAATCGCATGATTAGGGATTTAATCTAATGGATCTTCATCTTTATTTGTTCGTAATGGATGAAACTGAATTGATCATTTAGTTTCTGAACTTAGGTAATTTAACTGTTGTAAGGTGAATGTTTAAATGCGTGAAAGAATCCTAGATGAGCAATTCTTCTTAAGCCAATGGAAGTTGCTGTTTAAGTAAATTGTGAACATATCAAACATGTTAGTAGTGCATGATTAGAAATTGAGGGTCAACGGAAGTTAGTCTCAAGATTTCTAATGCATATGGCGCTGATGATACGAAAGTAGATCAGTTCTAGATTAGAATTTGAGTTGAAGATGGTTCTTAACCTTTTCCCTAGTCTATAATTTGAATCAAAAATTAATTGTTTCCCTGAGAGTACCCGATGCCCAACACTTCTTTGATTGTTTTACAACCTCGTCGTTTGTTGTCTGCATTTCTGTGCTCTCTTGATCTTGATTTTTGCATCATATATAAAGACGTCTTTTTAGCTTTAGCCCGATATTTGATTCTACATTCTTCTTTCTACCTTTGGTCTCTGTGGATTCGATCTCGAACAACTACAATGTACATCTGTGCGCTTGCAGTGTTATCTCGGGCGAAAACCTGAGCTATCAAGTTTTCTGGCGCCGTTGTCGGGGACCAATAGGGAGTCTTAGAACTTAGGATCATTGCGTTCCTAANTTTTGTTTAATCTCTTCTTTTTCTTCCTTGTTTTTGTGCTTTCAGGTGCATGAACAAGCCTCATACTACAAGCCAAGGGATCGAAAATCTTGCTGAATTTGAACCTGAACCTTTGCGTCTAGAGAGACAGAAGAAGAAAGAGAAGTTGCTA
>OVAN01008273.1:0-17505 GCA_900406275.1 Anastatica hierochuntica | reverse complement strand
GCCATTTAGCCGCGAAACGGCCCGAGAGGGTCCAAACCGCGATAACGGCCCATTTACGATTTCCGGGCGAAAACCGGCCCGTTTGCGACGACGGCCCATCAGGATCTTGCAAAAATGTTATGTTATGGAAAAATAAGGAAGGATCTCGGTGAGATCTGGAAGAATCACGAGAAAAGGAATATTCCCGCAAAGAAGATATGCACGAATCTGGACGGAAAAGGAAATCGAGCCAGCCCACGAGGATCTATATAAAGGATGCGAAGTCAAAGAGAAGGGCAGACATTCATTCATTCACAGAGCTTTTCGTCATCACATAAACACTTAGAAAAAGTAGGGTTCTTGTTTCATTTTTCGTTAGCGAGATACGTCTCAACTAGGTTACGAGTTTTGCGCCTCAGTTCTAGGTAATCGTCACCAACAGATCTTGCGACCCCGGCTCCGGTTGCGCACGCTCCGATCTCGAAATTCAAATAAGACCCTTAACTTCTTTGTTAACTGTGTCTGTCGAATCGCTCTCGGTTTACTCTTTCTGCATACTTTAGATCCGTTCTCGTTTTTACTTTGTATTCGCTCACGTTAATCTATCTCACGAATCCTGTCACTTATTCATCGTTAATTCATATCACTTCGCAATATATTTCGTATTTCGTATTTTGTTATCTAACTCTCTTACGATTTCTGTTTTATCATCTTCGCAGTTTAGCTTTCGTATTTTTACTCAATAACTCGCTAATTCGCTGTCGCGATCTGTTGATCTTTGGCTAACAGAGTCCTTGAACCACATAACATTAACAGTGAGAATTTCGGTTCCCACAGAGTCCAATGAGGTGTTGGAGACAAATAGGAGAGAGCTGACCGATCGATAAACCGTAATGATCTAAAAACTGGACTATGACTCCCAGAATGGGAAACAACAATTAAAAAAGCAACAAATGCGCCTCGTAGCACCTGAAGAAACCATGAGACGGAGAATCAGCATCCTCTCCGACAATCGGCATTCAAAACTCCACCTCATCCCGAACTCGGCAGAAATCCCAGATCACGGCAAGGAAGGAGTTTCGACATTCGCTTGGCCTACGGGCGTCCTTTTTGAATTTCGGTCTCGGCGGAAAAAATGATTCGGCCGGTGGAGCTTCGATACCTCCCGTAATCCGCCAGTATTCCCTGGCCTTGTCAGGATCGATGGAGTGCGGCACGAACTCGACTTTCGGTACAACATCGCCGTCCAAAACTTGTAGACTCTCGAGGTCAAAAGTCGATGATAAGGCACCCTCGGATAATAGATTATTCGTAGTCATGGCACAAAAGAAGGAAAAGAAATGGAAAGGACAAGGATCTTGTTTTTACCTTAAGCAAATTTTTGTGAGAATGAGCAATGAAAGGTTTGATAAGTTACTTCCCTTACTTATAGAAAGAAAAATTTACTCTTCATCCTTGGACTTTATTTAGCTATCAATTCCGCCTAACTTGCCTAACGTGCCTTTAAAGTTCGCAAGAACATTTCAACGATTCTTTCAAATTGGGGGGCTAACTGTTGGGGTCAAAAACGGTTACGATGAAATCGATGCCTAAAAGAGTAACGAAAGCATCATCTCTCTTTCAAAAATGAAAATCGGGAAAGGATTAACAATTTTAAGGCTCTTTCCGTTATCTCAATCTCCTCTCGACCAAATGTCGAAGATTCGTGTCTAGCAATCAATAAGCGAATGCTTCGCAAAGTCCAGTAACTTGTGGGGAACTAAACGTGAGAATAACAAAATCAACGTCTAGGACCTCTGAGAGATCTCAGTAAACAAGTTTCGAAGCGATAAGAAGTCACTGTAAATGACGGTAAACCACATCGCTTCGAAAATACGATCAACAAGAACAACGACAAGTCTGGACGCCCATTGGGCGCCTAGACCACAGTCTGAACCCCCATTGGGCGTCCAGACCCATGGTCTAGGCCCCCTATGGGCACCCGAATCACGCTTTCCCGATTGTCTTCTCCTTCGAATCTCAGTTCGAGCGTTTCTTGTTTCGTCTTTATCAGAAACTCCGTTGATGTTTCGCGGCAATAACCGTAAACACTTGAACCTTTCATAAAAACTTCGTACCGATCGTATGAAACGATAATGGTTAGCTCGAACATCGACATTGTCTTAACCATACGATCGGTCTTATCATTTCGTAAAACCGTCACCTCATAGTCGTACGAAGAACGATTTCTCTAAAAGAAATCGTAAAAATCGCTTTGTCGCTAAACGGCCCAAGAAGACCCAACAGCGACAAAAGCCCACTTATGATTTCGGAACGAGAGCCGGCCCAATTGTGTCAATGATCTATCCGAGGTTCACGAAAGATAAAAGGAAAATACGATAAAGTCAAGGTTTGAAGATAAATATGGAAAATTCGTAACAATATGGAATATTACCGAAAAAATGGAATATTTCCGCGGAAGGATATGCACGAATCTAGGGCGGAAAAGGAAATGGATATAACCAACGAAGGCATATAAAAGGAGGGCTAAGGAGAAGAATGAGACACAAAAATTTCTTCACCACCAAACACTTTGAGAATTATGGTTTTTACTTTCATTTTTCGTTTGCGAGCTACGACTCAACTAGGTTTACAAGTTTACGCTGTTAGATCTAGGATTCTCGCCGACAGTTCTTGAGGCCACAACTTTACACAAGTTGTTAACACTCAAACACGAATTCGGAAAAGATCTCTTTTACTCTACTTCGTTTACGATATCTGTTTACTTTCGATTTGCTTTTCGTTTACGATTTCGTTTTACATTAACTTTGTTATCTGTTTACGAATCCTGTTTAATTTTACTTTGCAATCTCTTTACGTTTAATCCATCTTCTATTTTCATCGCATTCTGATCTCTTGTTGTTTGGCCCAGTAGAAATCCGGGACATCGGGGAAAGTTAGAGTTTCCTGACTTTCCTTCGATTTCGTAAATCGACAGTGCGAATTTCGGTTCCCACAACAACTCACCCAACCCTTTTGCCCACTAAGGCTTTATGCCCACTAAGGCTTTATGGCCACTAAGGCCTTGTGCCCACTAAGGCTTTATGCCTACTAAGGCCTTGTGCCCACTATGGCTTTTTGCCCACAAAGGCCTTGTGCCTACTAAGGCCTTATGCCCACTAAGGTTTTACGCCCACAGACCGATGGTCCAACTGATCTATGTAATAAAACATGATCAAATCGAGCATAAGGCTTGATAATTAAACGCTTATGAATTCGCGACTCATGAAGCGTAAAATTGACAAGACCTTGTCTCACAGAACAAGACTTTCATAGTCTGACAGTAATGAACACATGGTTCACCAGGGCTAGATGCCCCACAATTAGGCTTGGCTATGACAACCACGAACCCTGGTTTTCTATGGCCATGTGCTTCCGAGCTTAGATACCAAACCTAAAAGTTTGTAAATCTAATGCCCTAGAGACCATTTACACTAGGGCCATGTACCCCACGCTTCCTCGTAGACGGATTCAACGATGAAAGATTCTAGGCCCCAACAACACGACCAGAACCAACAGCTAAAGCGTCCTTCGACCTTCCAAGGTCACAAGCTCCAGAAGAATGAACGTCACACCTAAAGAGCAAGAAACCCAAGGAATTCAGAAGATAATACAAGGATGTAAAATCTGCCAAGGCCTGGCAAGGTCGAACGTCTAAAAAGACGGATTCATAATCCTTAGTCTACATCTTCAAAAAGAAGTTTGGAGATAATCTAGCGTAAAACCATTTGTTTCAAAGGCAGCTGCTGCGGTTCACCAAGATAATAGACTAAGAAGATGATCGAGAAATAAAGAGGTCGAAAGGGTGAACAGTAATAAGAAGAAGCCAAACAGAAAATGGGACGAAATCCCCAGGGACCTATCAAGATCAAAATTTTGAGTCTCAAAGGCAAAAAAAAAATGTCGAGGCCAAACAACCTAAGAATTAGCTCAATGGTATAAAGATCAAAAAGAAGTTCATCACCCACAAAGAAACTCACGTGGGGCAAAGTATGGCGCTGGCCGAAACTGACGTGGGCCAAGTTTAATATTTATAAAACCTAAACCCTACTTTCTATCCGGCAAGAGAACGGGGTCAATGGTAGTATTTTTGGATCGTCCAAGGATTTAGAGGCTAAACTAGTAGAACAGAAACAAAGAGAATGCACTAAGAGTCCTAGTCTAGGTGGCGATTTTGTAGGGATTGGCATAGGTCTCCACTAAATCTAATGGTAGTTAAGGCCAAACATGGTGAATACTCACAAAAGAAAGCAATAAGAAAGATAGCAAGAAAGTAAAGCAAGAAATGAGTAAACTTGGATCTAATCAAATAAAAGATAGTATCTTGAGACAATGGTTATGGGTTCGGGTTCAATATAGAGATTTGATGGACTTTGGTAAGGCTTTATTAGAGGATTGAAGCAATTCCTAGACAAAGGATCCCCATATTATCGATCAACCCACTCTCGTGACGGAGATCTATTTACTTATAAACATTACAAGGCTCAACTCTCGTTTGTTGCCTATCTAAACATGTATGTGGTAGTATAACTCAAGCCCTTCTAGCAATTTAGCACCTTGGTGTCCCATTGGTCAAACTACTCTCACAGCTCAAGTTGAAAAATATATATCTAGTTCTCTCAAGCATTTCATCGAACACTTTCTAGGCGTCAATGAGCAAGAAAATAACTATGAATAACTAAACTATATCTAGTAGGAATCTATGAAAAAATATAGCCTAATCATCCATCACAACAATAGATCTATCCCTAGCCTCCAATATCTCAAGATCCTAGAAGGATCTACTCACTAAGAGTCATTGAAATCCAAAGACAAGAGTTGGGTCTTTGACCTCCCATGGTCTTAGAAGAATATATCTAGAGAAAGAAATGAAGGAGAAAAAAATCCAAATCACTCAAGAAAAATAAAGAGTTATTACAAAGTCTTAGATCTCAAAATGAAAGAAAAGTTTGTGTTCTTAAGTAAAGATAAGCATATGTTATGATCCCGGTACATAAGGGGGTTATATATACTAAAGAAAGGAGAGAGAAAGCCCTAAAAAAGGGTATGTTCTCTTCAAAGTCGCCTGGCATCGACCCGAGGGCGGCTAGCGTCGACCCCTGGGTCGACGCTAGCTCATGTTGGGCAGCATGACTGTCAAGGGAGGCCACCATCAACCCAAGGTTGGCCATCATTGACCTCAAGGTCAATGGCAGGGTCCCTTGGCAGCTTCTTGTGTCTTCTTTCTCCTCTTGGATGCCTTGCTTTATCCCAACTTCTTCCATAGTGTTTAGCTCCTTTTGTCCTTGGTTTTTAGCTCCATTTCCACCTTAGGTTCACCTCTAGACCCTCCGTGAATCCATCTCAAAGTTGCACCTACAATTGCAAAGAAAGTGGTATGCTAATGCAATATGCTCCAAAACTAGACTATAGACTTAAACTAATACATTCTAAGACTTAAATACAATATTTACAACCTAAATGTGGATGAAGCTAAGCTAAAATGCATCAAAATATTCATGAAGATATGTACACATAAACTTCCCAGGACTTGCTCTTTGCTTGTGAGAACTCAAAATTAAGATAAGAAAAGTAATGCATTATGCCCAATGTCCTCAAAACAAGTGAAATAGTGCAAAGATCATCTAAGCGCCGAAGTAATTCTCCATGATCATCACAAAACGAACTCTTAGAATCTAAGCTAAGCATCTATAAACTATCTCATCGCCAATTCCTTTTTACAGTCAATTAAGCTTAGGCATGAGTTCTTTACCTATGGACAATGCAACTTATCCATTCGGTTTGGAGTTCAAAGAAGGTTTTAATGCAAAGAAGTGTAAAAAGAAAAAGGTTCTCTCGATTTAAAGTGGTTTATCTCGAACAAAAGTAGTGCAAGACAATAGGCAAAAGCAAGGTGGTAGCCGAACAATTTACGCATACAAAGCATTTACTTCCTCTAATTGTTCCAACCCCATTGCTTCCTAAGGATCTAGAAACTTACTTGATATACTACCCATCCTTGATCTAGAAACCATAAACTTTTATTGAACCAAACTCATTCATTTTTTTTTATTTTTGTGAAACACTAGAGATTCTTAAGATTTTAAACTTCTAAGCTACTAACTTTCTTTTGATTTTAAGAATCACTATCTAATCTCT
The DNA here is from genome assembly GCA_900406275.1 of Anastatica hierochuntica. Taxonomy (NCBI): domain Eukaryota; kingdom Viridiplantae; phylum Streptophyta; class Magnoliopsida; order Brassicales; family Brassicaceae; genus Anastatica; species Anastatica hierochuntica. The sequence continues at coordinate 11,349 of OVAN01008273.1, read as the reverse complement.
TGGATTCTTTCTTTCTTTCTTTTTTTATTTTAAGGGTGGACTCTCTAAGATTTTAGTTTCTAAGGTTAGAGCTTAAACTTAGTACTAATCTCTAGTGCCTTTTTCTTTCATTTTTTTTTATCTTTTTTTGATTTTTTCCTTCTTTCTTTTCCTTATTGAAACAACACAGGATATATAAGCACTAAGAAACATCTACTTGAGTCAATATACACTAGCCATTCCCAAGAATTAGACGAACCAAAACCACAATGATTTTCCCCTCCAATAACTCTATTTAGCCTTAAAGTGAGGCTAACTCTAAGGAAGTATTCTCTTTGTCGTTCAATTTCAATTCACTCGTGATTTTGCCCGTGTGTGCACTTTCTTAAATAGGCCTCACATTTCGAAATAATAGCGGGTTTTGGAGGAAAGGTTTAAGGGTTCACAACGGTAGATCACTACTCTAAACATGAGAGTAGCCATTTGAACTAAGAATGAGTGGTAAAACGTGGTTAAAACATAGCTCAAATATAGTGATTTCCCATGGTCAAGTATGACAAAGCCCATAAGCTAGAAGCTAAAATTCATTAAAAGTCATCTTAGATAGGAATTGATTCAAAAGATTTTTTACTTCCACATTCGCAAAGACCTTTGAGTGGTCAATTCCAATCACGAATTTTTCTAAGACCAAAAGTGGTCTAAGCAACATCTTACTTCTAGTGAGGGCATTATTTATTAAACAAAACTCATCTATCTTTGAGGTAATTTCATCATTGTTCCCTATGCAAAATGCAATCCTATATGCTCCTAACAAACTAATTATTCACAATTGTATGCAATCTATATGCAAAGATTTGAAAATCTTTTTGGATTTTCTTAAAAAAATTCGATTTTTTCAGTTTTTTATAAGTCATAACTATCTATAATGCAAGACTCAATATTCATGAAAAGAAAAGAAATCAACAAAACTCAAAATAGCATTAGTACTAAGCCCCTCCCCCAGACTTAAAATTTGCCGCCTTAGTGAATTTTAAACCCTGAGAGTGACTCATTAAAACACATAAATAAAACGAAAATATGCAATGGTATATACAAGGGATAATAGGTGTACATTTTGACAACTCATATGTATGAGTGTCTTTATGAATCAATGGATGGCTTGGGGTCTTTATAACGGAAAGATCCCCACCTTGGTCTCGATGTTTCGCCTATGGGATCCTTTCCGTTTCTTCTCCATGATTGATCTTGAAGTGAAATCCTTGGTGATTGCATTGCTTGCTCAAGTGGTTCTTGGATAGTCAAAGGCGGGTGAGTCATTAAATATCTCGGCATTTTGAACACGTGCTTCTTTTTTTTGCAATCTTCCTTGTCGCTATTGATGGATGAGGCATAGCGATTGTATTTTGCACTTCCTTTTATTGACTTCCAAAGCCACGAAATCGTGCTCATGTTCTTTTTTACTTCTAGGGTGTTGCGCTTGACTTGATTTTCAAAGAGTTGATCATGGAATGATCTTTGGTTCAGCGGCTCACAATGATGGTTAAGGAATTCATGTCCAAAGTTTTCTTCATCTTCTTCTTTTTCGGGCATTTCTCGTTCCTCGTCTAGTTGGATGATTGGATGATAGTTGAGCTTCGTTCTTTTTGTTGCTAGGTTTAGAGGTAGGTTGAAGACTATTGAAGGGGTCACGGTAGTGGTAGTCCATGGCTTCAAAGGAAGATTGCATACGTGCCATTTCCGATGCACGTTCATAAATATATTAAGTACCTCTCCACTAGGGCCAAAGCCGAAAATGAACCTTCTGTCCAACAATTGCATGTCAAGGCTCCTTCCTTCTATGCGGTTCTCATCATTGACCTCTTCATCATCTTCTTTGTCTTTCCACCCCTCAAGTTGTATTCCGAAGTATCGTAATAACGGGGTAAGAATTCCACCAATTCTTATCACGGGTTTCTTTTGCAATTAGATGTCCGCCACATATTCAAGACGGATGGCAACGAAGATGATTCTCGTGTTTGTGTCTTCTCCCAAGGGGTCAAATCATCTTCCACCGTGCTCTCATAGATTCCTCTTCAATCCTTGGAACAAGAAATTCATAGCCTTTCTCCTCATAAAATGGCGGTTCCCATTCACAAAGAAGGAATTCGCCAAAAATTCCATTGTGTAGCGAATTGTTGGATTGCGAATCTTTGTTATGGTGGCTTCATCTTCAACATAGTCTCCAAATGCTATCCTTCTCCATAGCTTCCTTACATCCAAACAATCTCGAAATCCAATCTTGTTTCTCTTCCTCTCGAATCCATAAACTCGGCATAAGTCTTTTGTCGAGATGATATACTCTTCATTCTTGATCTGAAAGGTCACATACCCAAAACTAGTTTCGAAGTCAATCCCATGGTGAAAGTCCATTGTTGCAAGAAATTGAAGAGTAGGTTGGACATAGGTGGGGTAGTGAATCTCAAACAATTTTCTAAGGTCTATATACCCTAGCAAGTAGTTCACTATGTTGTCGATTCCCATCTTGGACATCATATTCTCATCCAACCACAATATTCCTTTCACCTACGAGTACCTTTGAAGATAGAGGTATTGTTTCTTTTCCTTTTCCGACCATGTGAGGTAAGATAGCCTCATAGCTTGTCGTGGTGGTGCCATTCGTTTGGGTCCTACACTTAAGAATGAAGCAAAGTTAAAGATTAAAAACCATAACGAGAAAGCAAAAATGTTAGCCTTGAATTGGAATTATCAATTAAGCACAAACATTTCCATGATCCAAACAACTATCCCAAGCTAACTTTTTAACCCAAATGCATCACGCTTAGTTATAACCAAAATGCCATCATAATATGAAGGGCAATTTTCGGCCCATAAAGTTAAACCATGCATTCGATTTTTCACTTCTCAATGGCTCTTGCTCAAATGCTTTCTAAACTACCAAGTTCAAAATCCAAATGATACCTTTTAAAGAACAAATCCAAATTTCGACATGATGTGAACTTAATATAATATGTCCAAATTCATAGCTCATGGATAATGCTCAAACTAGTAAGGACAATCATGTTCAAGAAATGAAGCATTCAAACAATCACATCAAGTTAAAACACTTAGAGAACCAAAAACCGACTTTCTCTTTATGGGAACCTAGAAATCAACATTTATGGGTGACTTAAACACCCTAATAATTTTCACAAATCATGAAAGTGATGAAAGATTATAAATCTAAGCCCCATAACCCTTATGTACCTACAAGTTCAAGTTTCCCAAAATAGAAAATTTAAGTATTATTCGCTTTAAGCACACAACTTTAGAGTCATGAATTTCTAAGTGTTTCTGAGTAATTGCAGCTCATTAAACCTTCATAACCGAGCTTTCTCTAGCCTAAGATCCCATTAAACATCATCATCTCCTTAATCATTCTAGAAATCGAAATTTAAAGGTGGTAAAGGAGGGTTGTATAGATTTTCATACCTTGCTTTTGATGTTTTGAATAGAATGGGATGAGTATAGATCCTTGAATGAACTTAGAAAAATCAAAGCCAAAGTTTTTCAACACAAATCTCTCTTTTGAAAACAAAAGCCTCTTCATCACTAAAATAGCTTGAAAATGGCGACATGAGAGGAAGAAGAGAGAGAAAAGTGCTCTCTTAAAGTTGGAAGGGATTGAAGTAGAACAAAACATATTTAAAAGGTGGTCCTCCAAGTTTCTAAAAATTCAAATTAAAAAGGGGACATTTTGCAAAGTGGTCCAAATTTAAATTTTCTTTTTAAATTGGAGGGAAAACTTATTTTCTTGAACTTTTAAAATTTTGCACCAAAGGTTTTAAATTGCATCAAAAAGGGTGAAGTTCTCTTTAATCAAGCTTTGCAAAATCACTCTTGAAATCATTTTAAATGGTGAAATGCAAAATGGAATGCTTGAATTTTAGAGAACTTACCCTAGCACATCGAGTGTCTTTAAAATCGAGTCATATTGACTTGATGAAAGTGTAATGCCCAAACTCCATTGTGGTTCGTGATCCTTTCCTTAATTAGTCCTCCTTTGGGGAACAAGGTTTACCAAAACATAATCACCATTATTGAAATTAAAAGCATGAAATTCAAAGACTTAAAAAGAAATATTTACAAAGGATATGCATGAGATTACCTCTCAAGTGGGCTTGTTTAAGGTCTTTAGCTTGACCGTTCTTCTTTCCTTTTAGTTGGTGAGATTAAAGACCACCTCTTCATGGTTAGGCCCTCTTGGAGACTTCTTTATCACCCAATCCTTAATCTTGTTGAAGTTTTTCACTCCATTACCTTTGATGAAATGGGAATTATATCTACGCTTGAAGGTTGGCCCTTGAGTGTTTATTTTATCCATTATCAAGCCCAAATTCTCGTGGGGCACATCTCCTTTGAGGTCTTCTTTATGAAGTAAATCCCAAACTCTATCCTTTTCCAAGCTCTCATATAATTTCTCCTCTCGAATCCTACCCTTTTTCTTCGGTCTCCTTAAGTAGACCGTACCATAAAAAGCATCGTCTCTCTTGGTTTTAAGCATTGGGTAAGAAACTTCTTCAACAACTCTCTTCAAGACGAGCCATTTAGTATCAAAGTCTATTGAAGCTCCGGTAGTAAGGATGAATGGTGTTCCTAAGATCAACATAAATTTGGCTTGGTTGGACTTAGTATCCACAACCACAAAATCACACTTAACAAGTGTATAGTTCACCCTTAGCTCAATGTTCTCAAGCCTTCACATAGGAGTCTTTTTAGATTCATCCCCAAGTAAGATGGGATCCGCTCCTCTCTTGATCTTGTGTTGAAATCCAATTTCTTTCACAAGGTCTAGTGAAATAACATTCAAACTAGCACCTGTGTCTGCCATATCATCCTAATAATGATAGTCTTTATGGGCACATGGAATTAGAAACCTTCCCTCATCATTGCTCTTCTCTAGGGTCTTTTCAATGGCTCTAGTTGTTGGGATTTCATTATCCCTCATGATCTTCTCAATTTTATCTCGTTGAGAAATGGCCTTTTCCAATTTCGTTTTGACAATGTCATTTTTCTTAGCTTCATCTTCCCATTCCTTGGGAATGTCCCAAAGATCTTTCTTCTTGAGTTCTTTGTAATGCAATTCAAGGATTTTCTTTTTGAAGCGTTGAGGGTATGGGAGTGTGGATTTAAGAACCGAAACACTCAAAATAGAGAAGTCTTCCTCACTCATCTCTTCTTCTCTAGGCATATACTTGGGAATCTTTTCCTTTTTTCAAATGTCTCTTCCCTTGAGACATTGGCTTACTCATTTTTCATGAAGCTATCATCCTTCTTAGCTTTCTCAAAAATCTCTTCCTTAGTAGCCTTATCAACAAGCAAAGGCTCTTCTTCTTCTTCTTTCTCAATTTTGACACCTCCTTTAGCCAAAGGAGTGTTCTTTTTCTCAAGCTCCTTTCCAATTGGAGCATTTTTCTTTTCAATTTAAGGACAAATTTGGGTTCCCAACCAAATCCACATCCAAGCAATCAACAATCTCATCAAGAGGATTCAAAAATAAATTATCAAAATTATCAATAATCTTTTCCTCTTCAAGAGTAAAGAAAATATCGTCCCATGGTTGAGGAGTGTTGTCGATCTGTTCTAAGAAGGCATTGCAAAAATCTTTGCTTGATTCTCCCTTCTCTTTAGCTACTCCTTTTCTCTTATGGTCCGAGATCACTTGTTGGAGTTGAGAATATCTGACTTTGACATGTGAAGCAAGAGCTTCATTCTTGACATTCATGTCTCAGTAGATAGACTCTATCTTCAAATTCTTTCCCCAAACTTCTTGTTGAGCTCAACTTTTGTCTCATTTTTTTCCTTCCAGTAGCTTCTTAAGCATAGCATGATTCTCTTCTTCTTTTGTAGGACCAGTTTGTTGTTGAGGCATTTAGTAGTAGCCTTTCTTAGATTGGTATTGGTTCCCTTGTTGGTTAGTCTTTGAAGGATAGACTTGATCTTTTGGATTCTCCACATTTGTGCTTCGGTAGGAGAAGTTGTTGTTGAAAGGCTTGTACCCTTGGTTGAAGGGTTTTTGGTAGTACCCTCCTTGAATGTATCTTAGGTCTTCTTGATTCTCAACCTCTTGTCCTTCGACTTCGGTTTCCGCAAAGTGAACACTTCTTCTTGTTTATTGTATGAGCCTATCAACCTTATCACTTAGCTCCTTGATCTTGTCTTCCTTAGATCTCGTGCTTCTCACCGTTCTATCATAATAATTCCCATTGCAATTTTCGCTTTGGGCTAGGTTGTTTATGAGTTTCTCTCCTTGATTGAAGGAAAGACTAGCAAAGCTTCTCATGGAGGCGGTGTTCAAAGCCAATCGATACTTATCTTAGATACCTCTATGAAAGATTTGAAGAAAGTTGCCCTTGGTAATAACATAGTGAGGACAACTCCTTATGTACCCATTGAATCGTTCCCAACCTTCATAAAGCGATTCCATTCCTCTTACACTCGTAAGAGATCTCATTCCTTATCTTTGTCGTTCTTTGGGGCGAGAAGAACTTAGCCAAGTATCTCCTCTTACACTCGTCTCATGTTGTGATAGAAGATGTCACAACTCCTTTCTCCCATTGAGATGCTTTGTCTCCCAAAGAGAATTGAAACAAAGTCAATTTGATGATTTCCTCTGGCATTCCATTGATTTTCACCGTTTCGGTTAGCCTTCCAAAGTTGTCCAAGTGCTCAAGAGGGTTTTCCAACAAAAATCCAAAGAATCTAGCATTTTCCACCAAACTGATCAAGCTTGACTTGATCTTAAAGTTGTTGTTTTGGATTAGTAGGGGTCTTATACCCATCCTTTCGCCATTAGTGAATGGCTCATCGCGTTCCCCAATTTTCGTTCTTCTCTTGGGAGTTGGAATGGACGGTTTTCTTGGTCTTCTTGACCCACGAAATTCCCTTGATTGAGAGGGAGAATTCATTCTTGTTAAGGGTTCTCCATAGGTGGAGGATTCTCTTGTCCAACTTCTTGATTCATACCCAACCTTCTTAGATGGGCATGTCTTTCTCTAGATCTTCTTTCTTTTTATTGTTGCCTTTCACTGATTGTTTGATCAATGTCAAGAACTCTTGTATTTGGCTCACTTCTTGACCTTGTTATCATTACCTTCACAAATCAAAAAAATCAACAAAAGAAAGTTAGAAACTTAAATAAAATAAGCAAAAAGATAAATCCTAGTCCTTGAATCTTAGAAATCTTTTTGAAGATCCTAGCTAAAGCCTAAATCCAACGGCAATGGCGCCAAAACTTGACGTGGGCCAAGCTTACAATTTATAAAATCTAAGCCCTACTTTCTATCCCACAAGAGAATGGGGTCAACCGTAGTACTTTAGGGTCGTCCAAGGATTTAGAGGCTAGACTAGTAGAACCTAAACAAAGAGAATGCACTAAGAGTCCTAGTCTAGGTGGCGATTTAGTGGGGATTATCACGAGTCTCCACTAAATATAATGATAGTCAAGGCCAAACATGGTGAATACTCAAAAAAGAAAGAAATAAGAAAGCTAGCAATAAAGTAAAACAAGAAATGAGTAAAATTGGATCTAATCAAATAAAAGATAGGATCTTAAGACAATGGTTATGGGTTCGGGTTCAATATATAGATGTGATGGAATTTGGTAAGGCTTTATTAGAGGATTGAAGTTAATCCTAGACCAAGGATCCCCCTATTATCGATCAACCCACTCTCGTGACGGAGATCTATTCACCTATACACATTACAAGGCTCAACTCTCGTTTGTTGCCTATCTAAACATGTATGTGATAGTATAACTCAAGCCCTTCTAGCCATTTATCACCTTGGTGTCCCAACGGGAAAACTACTCTCATAACTTAAGGTGAAAAACATAGATCTAGTTCTCTCACATTGCTGACTCACGTTTGGCAGCATGACTGTCAAGGGAGGCCAGAATCGACCCAAGGTTGGCCAGCACCGACCTATGGGTCGGCGGCAGGGTCACTTGACAACTTCTTGTGTCTTCTTTCTCCTCTTGGATGCCTTGCTTGATCTCAACTTCTTCCATAGTGTTTAGCTCCTTTTGTCCTTTGTTTTTAGTTCCATTTCCACCTTAGATCTACCTCTAGAGCCTCCATGAATCCATATCAAAGTTGCACTTACAAAGGCAAAGAAAGTGGTATGCATATGCATTATGCTCCTATGCTAGACTCTAGACTTAAACCAATGCATTTTAAGACTTATATGCATAAAAATATGTATACGTCAGAAACCAATGCATACAAGTCAAGACAACAATCATTGACTTCTATGGCCACTCAATGAAAACCATCAGGGGCATCAGGACTCTTGCCACTTGAAGAATTAACATGGTTCGCCATGGCCTCTACTAATGGTAATAATATCCTTGCGATGAGGTGTTAAATGATCCCCTAAACCACGAGAGAAGGGTCATTTAATGAAGTATCTATATCCCACGTTTGAAGGCGATGGCTACCTCAGAAGTCAGTTCGAATTCCCATGACCCAGGGCCAAGACTAAGGTAAGGTATGGACCAGAGAGGTAAAAGCCAAATCATATGCAATAGAAGAACATGGCGACAAGTTTGAAAAATAAATAAACGAATGGAAAAGCAACATGTGGATTTTATTACATCATTAGAAAAGTTCTTACAAATAAACGATGACAAGCCAAATCTACAAAGCGTCTTCTCAGAAGAATGAAAGCTACTACATTGGGTTTCATCAATACTTCTTGAACGACTAAGCTAAGGTGAGAAGCCATGCAATTCCTTAGAGGACTTCTGCTGAAACTAAGGATGTCTCTCCTCCTTGGACCTAGAGTGCCTATATACAAAAGTTAGATCCACAACAGGAGTAACACCAAGTATCCCCATGGTAGATAAGATTAGATCAGAATATAAAAACCAGAGCCGAAGATAGGGAGGAAGCGCTTAAGGGATGACGCACCCACAACCTGGAGAAGACTTGAGTCCTTCTATTTCCATGGTGACGATAGACCCCATAGAGTCCAAGGGGACTCAAGCCCGTCCATTGTGGTTGTTTTAGCCACGATAGCCCAACATGGCCTGTCGACCATACTAAGGGTTCCGCCGTCTTCCGACCATGATTTTTGGTGCTGATGCGGCTCATCTTCAGTCTGAAGCTTCATCTTCACTCCATTAATCCTCGTCATGGACAACCTTTGCAGCGTCAAATTTGAAATAAACACCAAGGTGTCTCGTACGACAGGAAGAGATCACTCAGGTGGAATTACATTTGGATAGCCATGGTGGTAGCTGAGGTAATGGCCCACCATCGCTGCCTAGTTCGATTGTAGATCTCGAAGGCTATCACTCCGTCATCACAGGCGTTGCGCACTTTCTGACTGGGTTTGAAGTACCGTGGAGAGATTGACGTGAAGCAATGGTCTCGGCTCCTTATCCCGAATAGATCTCCATCCTTAGACGATAAAGGGAATCTAAAGGTGTTCCTTGAGTGTGGGGAAGTCCAAAAGACTCTTAAGCGATTCAGAACCCAATCCTTGGATGGTCTCATCTCGGACCTATAAAGCCAGAAGAAAAGACAGTCAATGTGCATGTCCACCAACATGAATGATGGAGCGTTGAAATCCATACTTTAGCGATTTCTCCAAGTCTGTCGAAAGGATCAGACAACTAAAGCGCGATGATTTGCTACAAAGATCAGAGAAAAGGTACCTTAGTGCCAGAAGTTGGAGCGATAGAGATGCAAATGATGGGAACCGTTAGAGATCTACAAATTGGAAGAGAAATGGTTAGAACCTGCTCAAAGATCCTCAGAAAAGACCATCGATGGTGAAACCCTAAGTCAAAATAGAAGATCTATTGCCATCTCATCAATGCGATCACTACTGAGGATAAAAGAAAGCATGATCTATCGAAATTATGCCAAGGGCTTACCTGGTGAAGCATAAAATGTTGTGGTTTCTTGAGAAAAAACCTTAATCTGACTATGAGGAGGCAAGGAGAAAGATGAAAATGACAAAGATTCTTCACTTTCCCACCTATTTAACCTTAGCGGTAAAGGGCCCAAAAGAATAAGAGAAGCCCATATTATGCCATAAAGTTCAAGCCCAAGAGTTAATCTAAAAGATGCGGCTCGCTAGCGCTAATTGTTGGTGTCAAAAACGGCCATCTAGAAATCAACGTCCAAGATCGCATCTCTAATCGGACTTACTCGGAAACACGACCAACGTCTAGACTCACCGCCGTCTAGACTTAACGTCTTATAGACTTACTCTCGTCTAAACTTATCATCATCAAGACTTAACGTCATCTAGACTTACATTCGCCTTGACTTGTCATCGTCTAGACTTAACTATCGTTCAACAAAGTCTATCCTTCTGCAAACAACTAAAGACCCCGAAAGCTAAAGTTAACATCCACGATTTACGGATAACTCTCGGAAGACCTCACAATACGAACTTCAGAACGATACGAAACCTCCATGACCATCAGCGAACCGCATCGTTTCAAAGAAATGTCTAAACGCCAATTGACGCCATACCTACGAACGAGTCTTGGAACCGATTGACGACTGAACTAGAGGCCGATCTAGACGTCGACTGGAACCAAGACCAGAGCTTGGTCTTGGCGCCAATTGGCGCCAAGACAGAGTGTCTGTCTTGGCGCCAGTTGGCACTGAGACGCGGATAACTTTCAGCCGTAGTCCGTTGACTGAACCGCGTCCTTTCCGATTGTCATTTCCTTCGAATCGTCACTTGATCGTCTCTCGTTTCGTCTCGGTTGGAATTCCCGTCAAACCGTCGTAATGACAATTGTGAGGTTGATTGTTAACTTAAGCACCGGAAGAGTCTAAAATATACGATCACTCCTACCATTTCACGAAACTGTCGTTGCAAAGCCATACGAAGAATGACTTCTCCGAAAGGAATCATAAAAGTCACTTAGTCGCGAAATGACCCGAAAGCGCCCAAACCGCGATGATAAGTCCACTTACGATTCTAGACAAGAATCGGCCCATTTCCAATGACGGTTTCACTAGGGTTTCATGATTAGTGTCAAAGTCGGCAGGATAAGGAAAGATCTCGAAAAGGATATATATGCGCATCAAGGAAAAGGAATATTTCGACGAAGGGAAAAGCACGAATTGAGACGAAAAAGGAAACGAGCCAAGACCACGAAGATCTATATAAAGGACGCAAGGATGATGGTTGCAAAGGAAGACTGATCATCAGAATAACTTTTCGTCACTGCAAAACACGTAGAAAAAACTAGGATTCTTATTTTGTTTTCATTAGCGAGATGCGTCTCATCTAGGTTACGAGTCTATGCTGTAGTTCTAGAGAGTCCGTGAACCACATAACATTGATAGTGAGAATTTCGGTTCCCAC
>OVAN01008272.1:0-18417 GCA_900406275.1 Anastatica hierochuntica | reverse complement strand
TGTGTTGCATTTTCTTTAATATCTTTGTGTTGCCACTTTATCCCTCTTCTTGTTTGCTTAGCTTAGGAGATATTGTCCNATATTGTCCATTCCTAGTGTTTGAGTCTCTAGTTTTCGTGGGTTCGACCCTTAAATACTACAATCGACAAAGTCGTATACTTGCGGTTAGTGGGGATTGTTAGTGATTAAGGTTTAGAAATTTAAAACTTGAAATTGAGTTAATCACAAGCGAAATCTAGCCCTCAACATCCACCCGACGGGCTCTTCGACGACTCCTATTCCCGTTAGTGATTCGGAGCAGGGGCCTAAGTCGATGCCTCCTCCTCCGTTCAGGCGAGAGACCGTCCTAGGCCTACGTGCTTCTGGCACCACCCCCGCCATTGTTTTCGAGGGGCGCAAGAGGGCTTGTGCCGCTATAGAGATGGCTAGGAAGAAGAGGTGTGTCAGAGGGGTCAAGGTCGGACCTTCGCCCTTAGGATCATCTAGGCCAAGCGCGTAGTTGCAGTATCGTGCCAAGGTTCATTCCTTGGCTCTTTCCTCACCACGTCAGATTTCTCTCTTCTTTCTTTTGTCTCACTCTCTCTTTTGCGTAGTTCACATCTTTGGTCGACAGGATGTTGAATGATTGCGGGTCGGAGGTCGAGCATCTTAAGAAAGAGCTTGCTGAGTCAAAGGGCCAGTCATCGCGGTTTGAGAAGAAATTAGAGGGTATCGAGGATGCCCATTCCCTCGAGGTATCTCGATTGGAGACTCGAATTAGTGAGCTCGAGAGAGATATCGGGAAGACGGCGAGCTCGTCGCTTAAGTAGAAAACGGATAGGAAGACAAAATCCTCGGAGTTGCCTCGTCTACGACGTCGGATGCAGCGCGAAGAAAACTCGTCGAGCCATGGGATTGCGCAGGCCATGGCCGAGTCGAGGGCTGCTCTTTACGCCATTTTTCAGACTCGTCTCGCTAAGATTACGAGCTCTCTTGATTCATTGATGGATATCCACAACAGGGATCTCACCCTGGCGGTTATTGAGGGAGCAATAAGCGAGATCCGGACGTTCCTTGACGAAGAGTCCCCGTCTCGGCAGGCTGAAGAGGCAAAGTTGTCTACTCGCCAAGAGGAGCTGGAGGCTGCTGAGGGGGACTTTGGTTCTATCTTCGCGGCTTTGAAATCCGATTTTTCCCTTCCGCCGTTTTCCAAAAACTTTGGGAGGCAGGATCCCGTGGGCATCGAGCTTGACGACGCTGAGGGGAGAGGTGGAGACGATGTGGATCTGAATTCTGGGGACGTAGCGGGTGAGGACGTGGTCTTTCCCGCGGATGGTTAGCGAGGTTGTAGTCCCATTCGGGATGTTTGTTTATTTTTTAGTTATGGTTTGTTTTGGCCTTATATGGCCTTTTTATGTTTCGGGATTAGTCGTGTGTGGCTGTGACTCCCTTGCCGCTTTGCGGCTTTGTGTCAATGAATTGCGTTTTTATTTCGATTCGATTACGTATAAGTAGCGTCACGAAGAGACATGAGAATCGCTATATTCGTTGTTCGTTTCGGATGCGATTTGATGAAAGATTTATTCTTTCGGATTTTCTTGAACATGAGAACATAGGCGAAGAGACAAATTTTGGAATCTCATATTGGTTAGATATTGTGTCTTAAGATGTCTGAGACCATTGTGCTGGGTTTGGTTTGATTTGGAGTAGAGGGAAAACACGAGTTGTCGTCTCGTATTTAACTACTTTTGTTGATCGTTCTATGCGTTGCTCATTTGGGATGTTAAGAAGTTTTGTAAACTTTCTTGAGCGTTTAGATATGAACGAAGAGATATGTTTTAGGATCTCGTATCGGTTAGATATCATGTCTTAAGATGTTAGAGACGAGTGTGATGGGTTTAAGGCAAGACCTAGGTCTACTCTCGGTTTTAGGGCGTGCAGTGACTATTTCCGGCTTACGTTTCCCGTTTTCGATTTCGACCTGGTTCCGTTTCGATAATGAATTCTGCGATAAGTTCTCGGCTTATATGACTTGCATCAATCGAGAACCAAGCATCTCTCCAAAGACAATATCTAAGTCGTTTGGAAGTGCTGACCAAAATTTCAGATTTCTTTTATAGTGCGCTATTATCCTAGTCGGATGTATGAGAGCTACCTCTGTGACATGGCTTGGTCTTTTTAGGACATTGGGAGTTTGTTGTGATCAACAACAAACTTATCAGTAGATATTACCTTTTGTAGGTCTTCGCAAAGGTTTTGTGTTTTTTACCGAGGAATGTGTGTTGTCGAAAGTTGGTTTTCCAAGCGTCTGCGACGTCTCGCGATGCTGAAAATTGGTTTTTCTTTTGTATGTCGTGCTTCGCGCTTGAGGCATTCACGGGCTTGAAATGCTTGCTGGGGCGTTTTTGGCAAGAATGGTCTGCCGATGATGTTGTTTGATGATGATGTTTCGAATTATGGGAGTATACGAGTATATGTATACGCACCCACTCCCCCTTTTTTTAGAGAGGGGGACGGCTGAAATCGCCTTTAGACGAGTTGCCTACGTACCCTTTCGGGGATCATGCAGTCTCGTAGTTCTATTTATTGTTAACGTTGTTGCCTAGTGATAGTATTTTTTGAGGTGCATCGGGTTCCAGGTTCTAGGAATTTTGACGTCTTGCATTACGGCAATTTCATACGCTCTTGGACAGACTACTTTTATGACCTTGTATGGTCCCCCCCAGTTTGCTCTGAGTTTCCCTGCGTTTCGCTCTGCGGTATTGTGGAAAACTTTGCGTAAAACTAGATCACCTTCCTTGAACCTGCGGCTGCGTATGTTTGAATTGTAGTATTTTGCCGCTGCTTGTCGGTAGTTTTGGATTCGTATGAGGGCCTGGTCTCAGTGCTCGTTGATGAGGTCTAGATTATCCAATAGCATTAGATTGTTCATGTCTTCTTGTTGGGGAGTAATCTCCTTCGTATCCCGGGGAATTCAACTTCCGCTGCGATAATGCATTATGCCCCGTACATGAGGGCGAAGGGGGTTTCACCCATCGCTCTTCTCGGAGTTGTTCTGTGTGACCAAATGACTCCTTCGAGTTCTTTTTCCTATTGACCTTTTTAGCGTCCAGGCGTTGCTTGAGTCCGTTTAAGATGGTCTTGTTGATGGTTTCAACCTCCCAGGTCGATGGGAGACAACCTGGGGTCGATGGCCAACAACATTGGTAGCAAAAAAAATCTTTTCTTCTGGATGTTGCCAGCCATCAACCTTAGGAAGCCAGCCATCGACCTGGAGGTCGATGGCCAGCAACCTTGACAACTTCTTCTTCTTGTTCTTTCAATTGCCGTCAGAATGGCGTATTATTTGCATATAGTCTCTTCTACACTTCCTCTTGGCTCTTGATTCTCTTTGTTTCTTCACCATTTAAGCATCAAGAATTCTTCATCCAAAGCTCTCAAGTTTCTCATCGAAAGGTTATACCTACAAATGAAAAAGAATGCAATGCAAAGACGAAAATCCTAAACTAGACTCAACTTAGAAACTTTATGAATTCTAACAACTAAATGCTTTATATACAACCTAAATGCAACTAAAACACATACTAAATGATGTTAAAAATGCGTTAAATTATGAACACATCAGTGTTCGTTGAATTCTACGGGGATTACCCGCCTAAGATTCGAGTCTGAGCTTGATGTGAGGGCCACTAATGTGTCGGCCTGCGTGTTTTCCGAGCGAGGAATTCGCGTAAGAGTGAATTGGTTGAAGTCCTGGGCGAGATTTTGAACAAGTTTCAAATAATATTCCGGCCTTTCGTCTTTGGCCTCGTATTCGCCACTGAATTGGTTTGCGATGAGTTGAGAGTCGCAGTATGCGTGGATATTGCGTATTTTCAGCTCGCAAGCCGATCGTAATCCGGCAATGAGTGTCTCATATTCGGCTTTGTTGTTTGAGGCGTGAAACATCAACCGGAATGATTGTTCCAGTACTTCACCGGTTGGTGAAGTGAGCTGAATTCCGATTCCTGAACCTTGCCTGGATGAGGATCCATCGACATGAAGGTTCCATATTGCGTCCGGTTCGCGATTGACTGCATTTTCCGTAGGGAGATCTACCAGGAAATCGGCAAGTACCTGCGACTTCGCACAAATCTTTGTTCGGTACTCGACGGCAAGGCATTCGTGGAAGATAGATAATTCGCGGCCATTATACAAAGAAGAGAAAAAGATGGAAACGATATGGAGCTTGTTTTTACCTTGAGCAAATTTTTGTGAGAATGAGCAAGTGGAAGATTTGAAAAGTTACTTCTCTTATTTATAGAAAGAAAAGTTTACTATTTATCTTTGGATTGTCTAGCCATCAATTCTGTCTAACTTACATAACGTGCCTTAAAAGTTTGCAAGAACATCTCAATGATTCTTGCAAACTGGGGTGCTAACTGTTGGGGTGAAAAACGGTTACGACGAGGTCAAAATGAAAATCGTGAAAGGATTATCAATTCCAAGGCTCTTGCCGTTTAGTTAATCCCCTCTCGACCAAATGTCGAAGATCTACATCTAGCAATCCATAAGCGAACGCTTCGCAAAGTCCAGTAACTCGCGGGACACTAAACACGAGAATAATGAAATTAACGTCCGAGACCTCCGAGAGATCTCGGTGAACGAGTTCTGGAGTGATAAGAAGTCACCGTAAACGACAGATAACCGCATCGCTTCGAAAATACAAGCGACACGAACAACGGCAAGTCTGGATGTCCATTGGGCGCCCAGACCACAGTCTGGATGCCCAATGGGCGCCCGGACCACGCTATCCCGATAGTCTTCTCATTTGAATCCCGGTTCAAGCGTTTCTTGTTTCGTCTCGATCAGAATCTCCGTTGAAGTTTTGCGGCAATAATCGTAAAGGCTAGTACTTTCCGTAAAAATCTTCGTATTGATCGTATGAAACGATAACGATTAACTCGAACACTGATATTATCTTAACCATACGATCAATTTTATCATTTTGTAAAACCGTCACCGCGTAGTCGTACGAAGTACGACTTCTCCGAAAGAAATCGTAAAAATCACTTTGTCGCTAAACGGCCCACTAAGACCCAAAATATGACAAAACTCCACTTACGATTTCAGAACGAGAACGGGCCCAATTGCGTCAACGATCTACCCGAGTTTCACGACAGATAAAAGGAAAACACGATAAAGTCAAAGTCTGAAGATAAATATGGAAAATTCGTGGAGATATGGAATATTCCCGAAAAAATGGAATATTTTTGCAAGAGAATATGCACGAATCTAGGGCGGAAAAGGAAACGGATTTAACCTATGAAAGCATATAAAAGAGGTACTAAGGAGAAGAACAGGAGACACACA
Organism: Anastatica hierochuntica; assembly: GCA_900406275.1. Classification (NCBI taxonomy): domain Eukaryota; kingdom Viridiplantae; phylum Streptophyta; class Magnoliopsida; order Brassicales; family Brassicaceae; genus Anastatica; species Anastatica hierochuntica. The sequence goes on along the minus strand of OVAN01008272.1, from coordinate 13,086 downwards.
GAAATTTCGTCACCACCAAACACTTAGAGAATTAGGGTTTTTACTTTCGATTTTCGTTAGCGAGCTACGACTCAACTAGGTTTACAAGTTTACGCTATTAGATATAGGGTTCTCGTCGACAGTTCTTGCGGTCATGAATTTACACCAGTTGTAAACGCTCAAACACGAATTTGGAATGAGATCTCTTTTACTCTACTTCGTTTACGATATCTGTTTAGTTTCAATTTGCTTTTCGTTTACGATTTCGTTTTACTTTAACTTTGTTATCCGTTTACGAATCCTGTTTACTTTTACTTTGCAATCTCTTCACGTTTAATTCATCGTCTGTTTTCATCGCGTTCTGATATGTCGTTGTTTGGCCCAGCAGAAATCTGAGACCTCAGGAAAAGTTAGGGTCTCTTGACTTTCCTTCGATTTGGTAAATCAACAGCGCAAATTTCAGTTCCCACAGTGCCAAATAATGGTCACCGACCGGTTCCATTGGTAAGTGTCCCCAATTTCAATTTTAATTGCTCAAAACTCAATTTTTAGAAAATTAAACCAATTTCCCCTAAACTACTAAATCAATTTCAAAAATAGGAAGGGAAAAACAAGAGTTTGGTTTTCACTTTAGAAGTTTTGGATCTAAAGCTCTTAAAACATCATCTCTTTCTCTTTAGGAAGTTTTAGAACCCTAAGAACAAAATTTCAAAATCTTAAATTCTTTGTTTATTTGCTAAAGTTGAATTGATTTCCTTTGAAGAATCTCATTCCTTTCATCATTCAAGCATCAAGGACATTCAAAAATGGGCAATGAGGAGATTATCAGGAAATCAACAAGGATAGCTATCCGAAAGAAAAGAGCTCTTAAGATTCAAGAACTGAGCAATCCTTTTAAATTCGGAAAATCCAAGAAGTTGAGAACATCTACTAAGGAGAATTCAAAGAAGGTAACAAAGAAGCATGGGAAGGATATAGCTAGTGAGAGTGAAGCTACTTTGAGTGATGAATCGAATTAGAATGGAGAAGAGATACAATGAGAAGAGACGCTTTTTGTTCCGGTTTTTTAAATCATAAATGATGTGCCGAACTCTCCACCACCAAAGAAGCAAAGAAAGTCAAGAGCTAAAGGACTTAAGCTCACGGTTTTGTCACCTTCATAACCGAGAAGAAGAGTTGTTGGACCAAAGATGGATCTAAGTTTTGATTATGGGGCAGCCCTTGCAACCGTAAAGGTTCAGGCTCCTTTGAAGATTCACCTTTCAACACTTGATGCTCTAGGATTGACAAGAGATGTCACTTGGTTCTTGGAAACTTTGAAGTTGAGAGCTTTTGAGACATTTCTTTCCCGCTCTATGAGGAGCTTACCAAGGAGTTTCTTAACACTATTGAGCTCTCATATCCTAAGGAAAAATGAGCTAAGGCTCAAAATGGAGTTCTCACTTTCTCGGCTAGAGGTACTCCTTACTCTTTGACTATTGGTAAGTTGTGTGATATTTTGCACTTCAAATGTTTAGATGAAGCCAAGTTTAGCTCGGATCACGCAGCCTACACTGTTTGGGATCGATTTTCTCATGAGACACTTAGTCCCATGCATTCGAAGGAGGCCAAGATTGGACATCCACCGATTTGGTTTGTGCATAGGCTCATTGTGCAGAGGATTTTCAGTAGGACCGAGCAGAGTTCAATACTTAGGAATAAGTTCTTCATTCTCATCTCTCATTTTGTTGGTAGTCTTTAGAGAGCCAACTATGGTGCTCTCATTGCTAAGAGGATGATAAATGTGAAGCACAAGGCTGCTAAGGAGACTAGAGAGCCCAACTATAGGTCTCATTTTGGAGAGATCATCATTGCTATCCCCACTTTTAGAGGAGTGGATGATGTGAATAGATTTTCATGCATTTTAAATCTTATTTCATCATCGTTTTAGTTCCTTTTAGGTTGTATATAATGCATTTTTGTGTTAGAATCCATGTTGTTTATAAGTTGTGTCTAGTTTAGAATTTTTGTCTTTGCATTGCATTCTTTTGCATTTGTAGGTACAACATTTGGATGAGCAACTTGAGTGCTTGGGATGATGGATTCTTGATGCTTAAATGGTGAAGAAAAAAAAAGAGAATCAAGATCCAAGTACAAGTGGAGAAGAAGAGTATATGCAAATAATATGCCATTCTGACGGCAATTGAAATTGCAAGAAGAAGAAGGCTGGCGGTCAAAGGGCATCTGGCTGGCGGTCTGAAACACCAAACCCCGACCGCCAGTCCCTTCTAAGCTACTTAAAACCATGGGTTTTAACCCGGTTTGTCCCAGGTCGACCTGGCCCTACTCCTATTTTTATATATACTCTTCTAAACTTGTCAAAACCTAGGTTTTTCTTTTCTTCCTCTTTCCTATCTTTTCTTGTTAACTTATCATGATTGTGGATTTATTTGATGTTCGTTCATTGATTAGGCCCATGATTAGTGAGTAGTCATTCTTGTGATTCATGGATTAGGTAGAATAGGTTAGATCTAGGTGTGATTAAGATTGCTAAGGGTTAGATTCATATAGATTCATATGTTTAGAGAGTACTTAATGCTATATTAGGCTTGAAAAACCCAAATTTAGACCTTTAAGATTTTGTGCTCAGAAGGTGTTCGACAAAATGCCTAAGAGAGCTCTAAACATGCTTTTTATTCTTAGCCTATGGGAATAGATTATTAAGGTGAATTGTAGACTCTATGGCTTGTTATTAATGATCGTAAGTTGCTTAATCATCATTGGGAGATTTGTATGTGTTAAGCGGAATGAGCAATTCCGATTCAGATCTTTGATGATCCTTAGCTTTTGAGACACTTATGCCTTGATCTCTTAGCTCACACACTCATTTGTTTCGAAAAGAAAGAACATAAGCAAGAAGTAAAGAAGAATACACGAGTATGTGTTTACCTAGAGTTCACCCCTCTAGATGAGGAAGCAACATCTCTAGGGCCAGGACTCAGCCTTAGCAATCCACTATAAACGTTGAGCCGCCGTCTCCGACACACCAGAGATTCGCTGGAAATATTAGAAGAAGAAAGCTCTATCGCTCTCTCTCTCTCCCTTATCTCAATGTATCTCTTTTTTCTTCAACTAATCACTTAAGGACTAGTGTACTCCCTTATACACATGGGAGTTTACATAACCGGGCTCTAACTAACTAATAAACCATAATCAATACCTAGACCAGAAGCTAACCAAGAGAATTCAAACTACAATCAACCTAGATGATAAAACCGTAATTAACCATAGAGCTGAAACATAAACACTTACAATATCCACCTTGTTTCTGCTCTTCCATTTTACACTCTTGACTTCAAACTTTGACTGATTCTCATCGTGATCTCCTGAGGATTTATCCCTGCTAAGCTTACACTTCCTGGCTCAGCCTCAAAGGCTCTTACGTACCAATGTTGAATTGAATTTACTCACTAGAACAACTTTATTCAGAATATCTGCATGGTTTCTACTTGTATGAATCTTCATCACCACATATTCTCCTGAGACGATCTTATAATAAAGTATAGCTTGACATCAATATGTTTTGTGTGGTCATGAAAAGCATTATTCTTTGAAAAAAAGATAGCACTCTGAGAGTCACATCACACCTCCACTGCATCTTGTCTGAAACCAAAGTCTCCTAACAACCCCTTTAGCCACGTAGCCTCCTTTATGGCATCAGTTAAGGCAATAAACTCTGCTTCTGTAGTTGAGAGTGCAACCACATGTTGTAAATGAGAATTCCAGCTCATGACATTACCAACTAGAGTAAACACGTACCCTGAGATAGACCTTCTCTTTCTCTTATCTAGGTCAGAAGCAAAGTCAACATCACAGTAAACTTGCAACCTTGCAACCTTAGCTCTTTATCCTTATGAAATTCCAACCATATATCTAATGTTCCTTTCATATATCTAAGCAGCCATTTCAATGCCTCCCAATGAACTGTTCCAGGTCTGCTCATAAATCTATTGACTATACCAACCCCATAAGCCAAGTCTAGCCTGGTTCCCACCATGGCATACATAACACTTCCCGCAGCTGACGAATATGGCACCACTGAAGTATCTAACTCCTCACTAACATCTATAGCTGCTGACAACTTGAAGTGAGCACCAATAGGAGTTTGTGAGACCTTAGCATTTAGCATTCTGAAGGTTACAATCACCCTTTTAAGGTAATGAGTCTGTGTAAGCCTCAACACCCCAACTTCTTTGTCTCTTTGTATATCCATGCCCAATATCTTTGTAGCTAGCCCTAAATCCTTCATCTTAAATTATGAGCTAAGAAGATCTTTAAGAATTTGAACCTGTTTAATATCCCTAGCAGCCAAGAGCATATCATGAACAATATAATAGTAAATACACAAAGTTTTCAGAGGAAACCTGTTTAGTATATACACAGAGATCATGATCACTCCTGAGAAAGCCTTAAGGTACCATGAACTCATCAAACCTCTTGTTCCATTGGTGAGGGCTCTGCTTCAATCCATAAATTGACTTTCTGAGCAAGCACACTTTCTTCTCTTGATCTCCTACTTCAAATCCTTCTGGTTGTGACACATAAAGCTCCTCCTCTAGATTTCCATGGAGGAATGCAATCTTCACGTCCATCTGCTCCAGTTCCAAATCTAAGTTCACAAAAATTAAAAAAAAAACATTCTAATTGACACATGTTTAACAACATGTGAGAAAACTTCCTGATAGTCAATGCTCTCCTTCTGTGTGAAGCCACGAGCCACTAATCTTGCCTTGAACCTAGGAGGATAATCACTTGACAGTGCAGGTTTGAGCTTATAGAGCCACTTGCAACTGATGACTTGTCGATCTTTAGGCATGTCTACAATGTCCCAGGTATGGTTATTGGCCATAGATGTCATTTCTTCTCTCGTTCATGCATTTTACTGATCCTAAAACCTACTCAATCTGGCCTCAGCATAGTCTGCAGGTTCATCAATAGACTATACCATTTCTGATACAGATAAGGCAAAAGCCACTTAACTTTCATCTGTATATCTGGCAGGAGGGATTATATTTTGCCTCCTCTCCCTGTCCATTGCAAGTTGGTAATTTCTTAGACTTGATTCTCCATCACTTCTTCACTGGATGGTTCCCCTTCTTGAGTAACTCCACCTAGAGTGGACACAATCTCTTCCCTGAGACATAATTTTAGAACCATTGGATCCTCTACCAGTTCCACCTTGATTACAACTTGTTGAAATTACTTCAGTCACAACTTTGCTAGAATTGGACTCAGATACTAATTCTCTCTGATTTCTGATAATGTCTTTGTAGACTAACTCTTCTTGAAACCAGTCATTTCGACTAATAACAACCTTCTTTTCTTATATCAACCATACCTTGTACCCTTTAATCCCTTGGGGATAGCCCAAGAATACTCTTTTCTAGGCTTTAGGCTTCAACTTACCCTGATCAACATGTACATATGCAAGTGAGCCGAATATTCTTAGATGCTTAAATCCAGACTCTTTCTTCAGCCATAACTCCTCTTGGATCTTGTTACCAATAGCAGTAAAAGGGGTCATGTTGATTAAGTAAACTACAGTGACAGTAGCTTCTGCCCAAAACTTCTCAAGTCTCGTTTCACTGAGAAGACACCTAACCTTCTCCATGATGGTGCAGTTCATCCTCTTAGCTACCCCATTTTGCTGAGGGGTATAAGCACAAGTCCTATGTCTTGTTATTCCTTTTGACCTCCAAAACTCATCTAACATGGTATTACAAAATTCGAGACTATTATCAGTTCTAAGACACTTTACCTTCTGGTTGGTTTGGTTTTCAACCAATGTAACCCATTCACAGAACCTTGTGAAAGTTTCATCCTTGGTTTTAAGAAAGAATACCCAAACCTTCCTGGTATGATTATGGACAAGAAGTATTGATTTCTGGAGATTGAAGATTGCACATTTGGAGATCCCCACAAATCTGCCTGAACATACTCCAAAGGATTCTTAGTCTCATGTTTGCCAGATCCAAAGCTGACTTTCTTAGCTTTCCCTAGCATACAATTTTCACACACAGTTTCAGTGCCAATATCCTTCTTCTTTATGATTCCTCTCTGAGCCAACACTTGGAGGTTTTTGAAACCAATGTGACCAAGACGACTATGCCATAAGGACATCTATGACTTCAGCTCTCCTGAAGGTCATGCTTCAGGCTTTTCTGTCACACCATCCAGTATGTACAATCCATTCTTAAGGGTTCCTCGTAAAGCCATCTTATTATTCTTGTAAAAAGCGACTTTGCCGTTTCCTCCAGTGTGTGTATACCTCAAAGGGTCTAGATTTCCTGTAGATATTAGATTTCTCCTAAGACTTGGCACATATCTCACATTTGTGAGGAACTTGATAGTTCCTCCGTGTGTGTTTACTCTGATTGTACCAATTCCTTGACTCTCAACTGTGTGAAAATCTCCCAGGAATATCTGACTAGAATCTTTCTCAGTAAATTCTTCAAAGCAGTCACGTCTTGATGTCATGTGGTAGGTGCAACCAGAGTCAATGACTCAATTCTCAGAAACATCATCTTGTGAGACAATCAATGCATCAACCATTTGAGTCTTATTAGTCAGAATAGCAGCCTCACCATCCATGCCTTGTTCCATTTTCCTCTTTCTAGCATAACAGTCCTTCTTCTAGTGGCCTTCCTTTTTGCAGTACCAGCAATTTTTCTTTGTTCTGGAATTGGATCTTCCCTTTGATTTTCCCTTTGAATCTCTAGAATCTCGTGTCACCTGTCTACCGCGATCCTTAGTATACAATGCAGTAGAAGAATTCTTTTAAAACCTAAGACCCTTCTGATAATTCTCTTTCTGTGGACTTAGCTGTTAAGATAACCTCTTCTAAGGTCAGAGCCTCCCTACCATACTTCAGGGTATAGTTTAACTGATCAAAGTTTGACGAGAGTGAACCCAGAAACAAAATTGATTGCACCTCATCTATAACACTCACATTCAAACTACTCATCTCAACAACAATCTTTATGAATTCATATCTACATTCTTAGAGGGATCAGATTTGAATGTGTAGAACTGAAGCTGGACAAAGATCCTATAAGGCAGGGACTTAGGCATATACAACCTTTCTAGCAATGACCACATAGCATAAGAAGTTACACAATGCTCAATCTTTCTAAGTACCTTATCTCCAATGTTGAGAATGATAAGGTTCTTAGCTTTCTAATCTGGTTCCATCTTCACTGGATCTGGAACAATCTTCTTTGTTGATTCTAATGGCGGATCCTTTACATCCCCTTTCAGCTCAGATCCTTCTTTCGCGACTGAGATCTCCATCTCTAACGATTCATTTGTCAGGATCTTTTTCAATACTTGCACACTGAAGTACGCCATCATTCGGATCTGCCATAGTCTGAAGTCTCCGGTGCCATCGAAGCGATCTACTTTAGTACGAGTTGTGGTTGACGACATCAGAATCAAGAACGAAGCTCTAATACCAACTGTTAAGCGAAATGAGTAATTCTGATTCAGATCTTTGATGGTCCTTAGCTTTTGAGACACTTATGCCTTGATATCTCAGCTCACACACTCGTTTGTCTCGAAAAGTAAGAAGAGAAGCAAGAAGTAAAGAAGAAGACACGAGAAAGTGTTTACCCAGAGTTCACCCTTTTAGACGAGGAAGTTACGTCTCTAGGGCCAGAACTCAGCCTCAGCAATCCACTATCAACGATGAGGCATCATCTCCGACACACCAGAGATTCGCCATAAAGATTACAAGAAGAAACCTCTCTCTCTCTCTCTCTCTCTCTTCCTTATCTCAATGTATCTCTTTTTTTCTTCTACTAATCAGCTAATTAAGACCCGTGTACTCCCTTATACACATGGGAGTTTACATAACTAGGCTCTAACTAACTAATAAACCAGAACTAATACCTAGACCAGATGCTAACTAAGAGAATTCAAACTACAATCAACCCAGATGATTAAACTGTAATTAACCATAGAGCTGAAACACCAGCACTTACAATATGATTAGTGATTAATGAATGGACTAGGATCATGGGAATGGACTAGTTGACTTTTGCCTAGTCTTTGAATGATATTTTTATTGCATAACCCTTACGTCTTAGTTTCTTTTAGTTTGTCTAATCGATTGCTTAGCTCATGAATTGCAATTCTTCTTATCTAAATCTCAAATCTTGTCTCTTTTACTTGCTTGTTTGGTTCTTGTTTTTAGTTTTTTTTCTTGTTTTTCTTATTGAACTTTCAAAACCATTACTTTGATTAGATTTAGCTTAATCAAAGATTCTATATAGCTTAATGCATTAGAATTTGCTCCTTGTGGATCGATCCCGTCACTATACTTCAAGAGACCACAGTGCTCTTGAGGTTAAGTCCGGGTTTAATCTCGGTAGAGACTAGAAATTCTCTCATCAATGGACTTGAGTTTTCAGACAGCTATGGATTATAGTGGATCGCTGGATCTTTCAGCACTTTCTAGGTCTCACTATCTTGTGGGATGGATTCAAGGTACTAAGACATTTGCCTACTAGTTCATGCCTCTTCATGACATAGAGCCAACTTGCTACACTCTACCTTGCTCGTCGCTCCCATCTCTGCAGGAAGGTCATACTCTTTTCGACCCTTATCCTTCTCATATTTTCAGAAGATTTCTAGAGTGCCCCATCCTTGGCATGAGGGAATATCATAGGGCCAAGGCGTTTATTGCCAAGGCTGTAGCATGAGTAGGAGGATCACTTACTAGGAGCATGGTTGCTACAAATTCTGTACCACACACATAGTCTTTGGGGGATCTTTGAGTTTATCTCGCTACAGAGAGGAGTAGGAGAGTTCAATTAGAGAGGATGATGAGCAGAGTTGTTCGTGTTCTGAGACACACTATACTAGGAGTTCTTGCAAAATGAGAGAGCTGAGCCAGCTGATGATGGAGACTTAGAGAGTTTCTCTTTAGTTTCAGACTTTGGACATGATGCAGCTTAGACATCAGACACAACTCAGAGTGACTACTCATCACACGCAGAATACACTCCCACATAGGATCCGGACGCAGTTGTGAGATGTCACACCTCGAATGATTCACATTCAGCAGACTTTTGAGTCTTTATCAGGTGTCATTGTTCGAGTCATTGTCTTTTTCATTTCTTTTTAATTTTTATTTTTATTTTATTGAGTATGTTATTTCTTACTATCAATTGATTTTGCACCAAGACAGTGCAAGATAAGTCCGGATGATTTATCCGTTACTAATGACGTTTTCTTATGTACTTTTTATTTTCATCGAGTCATTTTTAGGTTTTATTTAGTCAAAACATGTTGGAATCTATGATCTTATGTTATTGGAAAATTTTCTTTTGTGCTAACTTTCGTGTTATTCCTGCAGTAGTTATTGACAATAGATTTTACTGAACGAAAACCTATAAGTTGATCGATCTACCAGGACGACCATGTCCCGTTAGGACTCGGATTTTCAAAGTCGGTTCCACCCTCAAAATGAATTTTATTTCTCATCTTGGGGCTTGGTATACTCTGGATAGACTGTTCTTTCAGGTCTGACACTAATTCATAGTGAGTAATGTCCCTATACTATTTCTTTCAAATATAATGGATTTAAGGTTCGATGAATTCAGCGAAGCGACAAATATCTTAAAATTTTTGAACCCTATAAACTCTAGGAGACTTATTCCACTTGTGCTTAATTTAGAAAACAAAGAAAAAAAAAAGAGAACAAGAGATTGATAGAAAAAAATGATGCCCTAGAAAAGTATTGAAATATTGACTTTCGAAGGGGTTTGATAAAAAAATAAAATGATACTCTATAAAAGTAGGGAAAGTCAACCCCTAAAGCATAAGAATAGAACGGAGATAGGACTTTACAAAGGTTATTATGTGGATAGAAACTTGTTTGATTAAAGAGTCAATTGTTCTTAGATCGATATTCCCTCAATGAGACCACACCTTAGAATAAATAGGAACTAGTAGAGATGACGTTTTCTTTCGTTATTTTGGCTCGAATTCGGATGGTTGCTAAGTGAAAGGGGAGTACGTGGAAAATGATCTATGTATGTTGGTGTTGCTGTATGGAGATGACCGAGAGGACCCGGAGGCAATGTTTCAGAAAACAAAGGTTTGTTTCCGCGTTTTCAATCTTCTTTTTCGTTTTTGGAACTTCTTTGCTTGAGGATAACTAAGAAGCTAAGTTTGAGGGAGTTTAAAACACTATTATTTAACCGTTTTTAATTTGATTTTTACATATTTATTTGCAGGTTTCTAATGTTTTTCGACCTCTAGAGGTAGTTTTCTCTTATTTGTGATTTTAGGGACTAATCAGGTTAAATCATCAAAAAGTATGGAGAAATATGCTATTTTGACTTCATTCATATTACCAAGAAAATTTAATTGAAGGATAATGAAGACAGAGTCTCAAACACTTGACTTTTGCATTTTACCAATCTGGACATATTCTCAGCGCCAGAAAGATCGCCATGAACGAAGGTATTCCCTTCATTTGATTGAGCTGCAATTCGGTTTGAAGTTGGAATTTTGAGTAATATTTCAATTGAAGTTGGTTTGAAGTCATTTGGAGTTTTGACCGAGAAATTATAGTCGTTTAAACGAAGATGTATTTGTCCGTCTCAGAAAGGAAGCAAGTGGAGCAAAATTGAAGCGGTGATCGGGTGATGGAGATGCCACCATCGGCTGAGTTCCCATTTTTGGAGCACTCCAGTCACAGAGGCATTACGTGGTCAGAGACAAATTTTATCTCATATATTTCGATTCGCTTAACCGATTTTGATTCCGCAAGAACCGCCATAACCATGGACGACCTAAGAAACCCTAGTATTATAAATAAGTTTTTTTAGCCTTTAAATAGAGAGAGCCACAAATTTTTAAAAAGAGTTTCAAGCCGTCAAAAGCTTTGAGAGATCTTTTCTTTTGTTCTTCAAGTTTTCAAGTGTTCTTTGGAGAGATCCATTTCGTACTTGTTTATAGAGAATATTTATTTACTCTTGATATATTCTATGATTTTTTTTTCATTGATTTCTTGCTATTTTTCATGCTCCATGTCTGAGTAGTCATTAGTTAGGTTTGTAAGCTTCTCAAAGAGATCAAGTTATGATGAGATGCTAGTATTTGGTTAGGAATTCATATAGTCTTTGTCTAAGTTGATCTTTATGCATGATTAGTCTATTTGCGCATCTAGTAGTCTCTCCATAGGTAGATTTTCATTCCAATAGCTTGTTAAACCACATGAACTTAATTTTTAACAAGCTGAGTTAAGGAGGCTTCGAAAGTAGATTGCCTTAGCTCAGTGAACTTATCAAAACATGTGTCCATATAATGCATGCTAATTTATTTCAATGTCGTACAAAAGTCGAAGTCCCTTAATATTTAGCATAGAATCCCAAACCTCGAAAATGAAGAGGATCTAAATTAATGTTGTCGAGTTCTAGACGTTGCTTAATTCGAATCTCTAAAAAAATTAGTTCCTCTATGATGCATGATTCTCTGTGAATGTCCTATGTGCCTAATGCTTTTTCCCATTGATTTACATCCTTTTATTTACTTTAAGTTGTTGTCTTTTACTTTCAAACTTACCAAACAACCTTTTTATATTTTGTTTTAACTTAAATTAGTCCTAAAATTTGTAATGTAAGATCTTAGTCCTTGTGGGATTGATAACCTGAAGTACTTCAACTACGTTGTTCACTTGCAGCAATAGTGTCTTTTGAATGAAACTTGACATGCTATCAGATTCCAACAAGAGTCTTACAAAACTCTTCTCCACTTGAGGTATTAAACCAAACCAAACCTTCTCTTGATCATTTACGAGTGTCTGGGTGTGTTTGTTTTGTGTAAGTTCAAGGAAAACAAAGAAACCAGTTGGAGGTTAAGAGCACTAGATGCTTGTTTCTCGGGTATTCAACAACACAAAAGGGATGTAAGTGTCATGATCCTTCCACCAACAAAACTTTTGTGTTTAGGGATTTAAAGTGTATGGAGGATGAAGTATATTACAACAATAATGAAAGAGAGGGTCTAAAAGATATAACTAAATCACCCTCGAATTTGACCACTAGTTTGATTTTTCTCCAGAACCTTTTGGGTAATCACAAACCCAAGGAATCAAGACAAGAGGATACTTCATCAAGTCAAGATGATAATGGATATATGCAAGAAGATAAACAAGGGGTAGAAACTCACGAACCGGCTCAAGCTCAAGAGGAAGAGTCACTTCAAGATCAAAGCCAAAAAGGCTTAGTTATGGGTCAAGAAGGATAGATCCAAGAAGAGGTAAAGCATACGACCGAAGAAGAGTAAGTTGCCCTGGTTCAACCATTTAGAAGAAGTACTAGACTCAAGGAGAAGAACACTAGAGTCTACTACAACAATCAAGTGGATGCTCATCCCATTCAAAAAGTTTGTTCCATTTATCTTTTGCCTACGGTTCATCAAGCATTTCTTGTGAAGATTGAAGAAAATAAAATTCCTAAGAGCTATGAAGAAGCTAAAGACAAGAAGGTTTGGGTAGATGATGTTGGGGACGAAAGGGGAGCAATGGAAAGGAGTCATACTTGGGATGTTGAGGATCTTCCCAAAGGAAAAAGGGTTGTCACTTCTAGATGGGCGTTCACCATTAAATACAAGAGAAATCGAGACATAGAGAGGTACAAAGCTCATTTAGTTTAAAGGAGATTCTCTCAAACTTATGTAGAAGACTACAAAGACACATTTGCTCCCGTAACTAATGATAACTCAGGTTTTCGCCCGAGATAACACTACAAGCGCACAGATGTACTTTGTAGTTGTTCGGGAACGAATCCACAGAGAACAAAGGTAGCACGAAGAAGTATTATATCACACAGAGGGCTAAGGCTAAAAAGATGTCTTAAAGAATGATGAAAATATCGAAATCAAGAGAGCACAAAAAAGCAGGCAACAACAAAGAGATTGTAAAACAAAANCAATCAAAGAAGTGTTGGGCATCGGGTATTCTCAGGGAAACAATTCATGGTTGATTTAAACTACAGACCAGGGAAGAGATTAAGAACCGTCTTGAACTCAAATTCTAATGTGGAACTGATCTACTTCCGT
>OVAN01008271.1:0-18417 GCA_900406275.1 Anastatica hierochuntica | reverse complement strand
ATGGATAACATTAATGCCGTCTAAGGATAGAGTGCTAGATGCCTTTATAAAATTTCAAAGATATGTATCTCACCATTTTAATGCCAAGATCAAAATTTTTAGATCAGATAATGGTGAGTAATACATAAGCAACCAATTCAAATTCCATCTCCAAAAACATGGAATCCTTCATCAAAGAAGTTGTCCTTACACTCCTCAACAAAACGGAGTAGTCGAGAGAAAGAATAGACATCTAATGGAGGTGGCGAGGGCTATGATGTTTCATACAAATGTGTCTAAGAAACTTTTGAGTGATGCCGTAGTATCCGCATGTTATCTCATCAACCGAATCTCTACCATGATTCTCCAAGACATATCTCCATATGAGGTACTAAACAAAGTGAAACCATCCATTAATCATTTACGTGTTTTTGGTTGTGTTTGTTTTGTCTTAGTTCCCGGAGAATTAAGGAACAAACTTGAAGCTAAAAGCACAAAGGCAATGTTTATTGGATATTCAACCACTCAAAAGGGCTACAAGTGTTATGTTTCGGAAACTAAGAAGATGATGGTGTTTACAGATGTCCATTTCATGGAAACAAAGGGATACTTTGAAGAAAAAGATTGGGAAAATTTAAAAGATATCTCAAATTCACCCTCAGATAGAGTGGATAGTCTAATAAGAATACTTCAAAATCTAGGTATCACAAGTCTTGAAGTCCCTACAAGAATCGAGACCCATAGAGAATCACGTGAGGAAGACATCCCCGTTGATCATAAAGGGGGAAATCATGATGAATCATCAAATCATGATCAAAGGGAAGTCCAAGAAGAAGGAATAGAGGGTGAACCTCAATGTGATAATGAAGTCGTGGGAGAGGCTCAAGAAGAAGGGGTAGAAAATCAAGAAGAAACCGTGAATGAGGAGCAAGAAATTGAAGAAATATAACCTCTAATAAGAAGCACAAGAATAAGGAGAGATCCCTCAACTTGGAGGTACTACAACAATGAAGTCGTAGCTCATCCTATTCAAGCGAATTGTTCTCTAGCTGTTAATCCTCAAGAGCATCAAGTATTCATGGCTAACTTGGATGAACAATATATACCAAGGACATACGAAGCAAAAGAACACAATGTTTCGAGGGATGCGGTTGGAGATGAACATAAAGCTATGGATGCAAATGGAACATGGTTTGAATCCAAACTACAGAAGGGAAAGAAGGCCGTGTTGAGTAAATGGGTCTTCACCATCAAGTATAAGAGTGATGGAACAATTGAAAGGCACAAAACAAGGCTAGTAGCAAGGAGATTCACGCAAGTATATGGAGAAGACTACATTGATACCTTTGCACCCGTAGCAAAGCTCCATAGAATCCGAATTGTTCTCTCTATAGCCGTAAATTTGGAATGGGATCTTTGGCAAATGGATGTCAATAATGCATTTCTACAAGGCGAGCTAGAAGATGAAGTATATATGCATCCACCTCCGGGTTTAGAACACATTTTAAAACCCGGAAATGTGTTAAGACTAAAGAAAGCTATCTATGGACTCAAGAAATCTCCAAGGGCGTGGTATCATAAGCTAATTACTACGTTTAATGGAAGAGGTTTTATAAGATCCGAGGCGGATCATACTCTCTTTACACTCCCTAATCCAAATAGAGTAGTGGTAGGACTCGTCTATGTAGACGACATTATCATCACGGGAAGTGAAAAAGAAGGATTACAAGCCACAAAGCTATATCTTAAATCCATCTTTGATATTATAGATTTGGGTGAGCTAAAGTACTTCCTATGAAAAATATGTCGATCAAAAGATTGGCTATTTATATCTCAGAGGAAGTACACCCTTGATATGTTGTGTGAGATAGGTAAGCTTGAAGGAAGGATAGCTAAAACTCCTCTTGAAGAAGGATACAAGATTTTACGTGAGGGGGAGTTTGAGGATGAACCATTTGAAGATGCAAAACTCTATAGAAGAAAGGTTGAAAAGCTTATCTGCCTCACCATTACAAGACCGGATATATGCTTTGCCGTTAACCAAGTGAGCCAACATATGCAAGATCCGAAGAAGCATCATTGGAAAATGGTGGAAAGGATCCTTAGTTACTTGAGTAGATCTTTGGAACAAGGAGAATGGATGGGTTGCAACAAGGATACCGAGATAGAAGAATATTGTGATGCGGATTGGGCCAAAGATATAAATGATAGAAGATCTACTACCGGCTATTGTACCTTCATAAGAGGAAACTTGATGACTTGGAAGAGTAAGAAGCAAAAAGTGGTGTCATGCTCAAGTGCCGATGTCGAATATAGAGCTATGAGAAAGCTCACAAATGATCTGGTTTGAATCAAGAACTTACTCACGAAGTTGGGTATAGAATCATCAAGACTGATCATAATGCATTGTGATAATCAATCCGCCATTCATATAGCGTCTAATTCGGTGTTCCATGAAAGAACGAAGCACATAGAGGTAAATTGTCACAAGGTTCGGAAAATGGTTGAGCAAGGAGTTATATTTTCGTGTTATACAAGGAGCGAAGATCAATCGGTAGATATCTTCACAAAAGGTTCAAGCAAGAGGATATGTGAGTCCATCTTTCCAAGACTTGGACTCACCAACATTCGACCATGAAGACCTCTAGCCATGATTAGTTGTACTTTTTTTTTCCAAAGTGTGGTTTTGTCCCAAAGAGTTTTTCCACTTAGGTTTTAATGAGGCAATGATTCATGATTCCCATCTTAACTATAGTAAGGACCTATAGTTAAGTTTGAGGGGTAGTATTAAGATTTAATTCTACTTATACGAGTTAATCATGTAAGGATAGAGTTAGATCTTAATTATGCTTATTAGAATTAAAACAAAACAAAGAACAAAAGAAGAAAGTCAAAGGAGCCATTGGTTTATTCTTCTAATGCTATATAAGGAAAGATCACATGAGCATGTTAAGAATACAAGCAAGTGGGATGTCTCTTTCTCTTTTACATGGCCGTTGGGAACAAGAGAAAGAGGTGTCATTGTTTAATTAATTACATTGTACTTAATTTGTCTTCACATGATTTGTTCTTATTGTATTTTAAAATTCATATAGCCTCTTATATAAAGACCATCTATGCTATTGTAAAATGCATCAAGGAAATATACAAATCCTTGTAATTCTTTTCTCACTCTCTCTACTAGTTCAAAAACTCTCTCTCTCTTTGTCAAACATGTTCTTCATACAAATCCACAAAATCTCTCTAATCTTTTAAAATTCTTACACTTGGTACCCTCATGGAATACTGGATTCGCCGCTATATGTAAGGAAAACTTACTGTCGCAATAAAGCTTCATTGGTAAAGAATGGGTAATGCCGAAAGATTCAAGAAGTTGTTTGACCAATTTTAACTCCTTTAAAGCGAAAGACATGACCCAGTACTCGGATTTTGCAGAGGAAATAACTACTGTATCATGTTTCTTTGTCTTCCAAGACACCGGAGAATCACAAAGGAACATTGTGCAAGAGAAAGGCACATGTTTAGACTATCCGTCGACAGAGAGGGCATGATAGATTTAAAATTTAGTTTGTCGATATCCTTCGTCGCTGGTAGAACCACTGTACAAGAGAAAGGCAAGAGAAAAGATATAATCTTTGAGGAGAAAATGTTTAGACAATCGCGTGGTTAAGTGATCCAAAACGAGAAAAGATCCAAACTAGAAACTTGAAGACAACTTTGTAAGTGGAGAGGCGAGTGTCACAAACAATAATAAAATTGGCTAGGCCTCTTTATTGAACTTGGAGCACGTTAGATACGGCGAATGCTTGCTGGTTAGCAACAGTAGTGGAGTCCATGGCCGAAGATTGGCAAACTCCAACTAGATGAGTGAAACTAAATCCGAAGGGGAGATATAACTTGGCGACAACCTATTTTAGCGGGCAACACAAGATTTAAGACACTCAACTCTGAAAAAATTGTTTTAAATATAGCATCAGGTGGAAGTGGTGCACGAAAGGAAGCGACGAGAGTCATTTGTAATAATGTGCAGGCGCCGGTAGGAAGAGGTTTGAGGCGGAGCATGATGGTTATAAGGTGATGAGGCTCTTGGACTAAATTAAATGAGAAATCAGTACATAATATGACAAAACTGGGGATGACATCAAGAGATATAGCCTATGTTCTTTAATCTGAGGCTGCTTTAAGGATTTTTTTTAGCCCAACATTTAAGTTCAGGGCTAGAGATCTCATATCTGAGATGCGGGCATAAATCAGAGATGACACCGTCTATTTTTCGGCAACTTCAAAAAAATTACTAAAAGAGAAAGAAGTTCGAAAATAAGCAGGATTATAGTGAAAATTTCAACTTTTCCTTCAACTAAAATACTCGAGTGTAAGACTTATTTATCATTGTCAGGTCCAAGTTTAAATTAATTTTTTTTTATTTATTTAGACAACTAATGGCTCAATTATGTGCCCATACCACTTGATCTATTGGTTAATTAACAGTTTCATCTTCATATTCATATGCTCACTACATAATCTTTTTGTTCTAGTTATGGAGATGTATTCTCATCAAAACTCAATTCTCGTCGAAACTCAATTCTCAATTATACCTAAAATTAGATATAGTCTGGCCAAATAATTGTTGATTTTTACTGTTATGAAAAATTTAATTCACTGCTTAGATCAACAATTAGAATCTGGATATATGATTCTCTCATTGAGAAAAAAAGAGGTTCAAACCGTATTTTTGCAATTCTCAATGTTGCAATTGTTTTTTGTTTGTAGTTAACACTTTTGTTTCTTTAGGACATACTAATAAAATATTCTCTCTAACCTTTACTTTTTCTATTTCAAAATAAATGAAGTTTATGGAAAACATTTTTGTTTCATATTAAGTAAAATTTTAAGTTTTCAATATAAAATTTTCTCTTTTGCCTTTCTATGATTTAATGTTATGTTTTATCTTTATTTAATACATTGTTTTATTTTATTTATTTATTAAATAAGCTAAAAGAATAGAGATAAAAATGAAAAATTTTACAAACATTTACGTTGAAAATAAAAGTTAAAATGTAAAATGACATTTAAAAGAAAAATGGATGGAGCATAGTTTCGATAAATAATAAAAATGATGATGCATAAAAGTTTAAATAATACTATATTTTAGATTATTTGTTCATAAATGCAGTTTGGTTTTGTTTAGTTTGAATACACTAAACTAGGGATATCCTCTAGTTATTAAAGTAACAACCACATGTGTAGATAAACTTAAGGAATCTTAGATACTACGCTAAACAGTAAAATTAGTTGACTATTGATAGTTTTATGAATCTTATAACTTCTACAGAGTCTAGAATCATCTAAATGCCAAAAAGTGAAATTAGTTGGCTAAGTTTATTGTTTGATGAATCTTACCACTTCTACTTCTACGCAATGCCTAGAAGGTGTAGGATCTTCAAAACACCAACTAATAGCATCATCAGTAGATAAGATGACAAAATTATGCACAATTGTTAAAAAAGATATATAATTTACATATACATCATCAATACAATTATTCACACACACATATATATATATATATATATATATATACCCATGTTGGCGTCTTGTTTTGTGTGCAAATGTACATGGAGAATGTGGTGCAATTAACTTCTTAAAGGTAATATTAATTATGGGTCCAACGTCGTTATTAGGCATTTTTAAAAAATAGTTAAGATTATTTTTTTTGGATCAGAAAATTAAAATTATTGAAATAAAGCAAATTGTGTGCCGTATTATCATAAGAATGTAAAGGTATTTATACAAGAGTAAGTTATAATCTTATAAGTATGAGAATGTACACATCATTATCTCAATATATGTAGTCGTTATCCTAATATTCCTCTTTAAGTTGGAAGTGTGAGATTGCGAATACCAAACTTGCACATTAATTCTTCAAAAAGAAGACGCGGTAAGGCTTTGGTGACAACGTCTGCGAGCTGGTTCTTTGATGTAACATGTTATGTAGTGATAAGTTTGGACTGAATTGCCTCGCGAACATGTTGACAATCTTTCTCAATGTACTTGGTATTAAGATTTAATTCTACTTATATGAATTAATCATGTAAGGATAGAGTTAGATCTTAATTATGCTTATTAGAATTAAAACAAAACAAAGAAAAAAAGGAGAAAGTCGAAGGAGCCGTTGGTTTATTCCTCTAATGATATATAAGGAAAGATCACCTGAGCAAGTTAAGAATATAAGCAAGTGAGATGTCTCTTTCTCTCTTACAAAGCCGTTGGGAACAAGACAAATAGGTGTCATTGTTTTATTAATTACCTTGTACTTAATTTGTCTTCACATGATTTATTCTTATTGTAATTTAAAATTCATATGGTCTCTTCTTTTTTTTCACCAATTCATATGGTCTCTTATATGAAGACCATATATGCTATTGTAAAATGCATCAAGGAGATATACAAATCCTTGTAATTCTTCTCTTACTCTTTCTACTAGCTCAACAACTCTCTCTCTCTTTCTCAAACATGTTCTTCATACAAATCCACTAAATCTCTTTTAATCTTTTATAATTCTTACATAGTATCAGAGCATAGGCTCAATTTCTTCTAATTCTACTCATTTCTTTTCTCTAATTTCCACTTAAAACTCTCAATCTTTCTCTCTTCATTTTCTGTTCCGAATTTCTCTTTCTATTCTACACCAAAACTCATGGATAACACAAAGATGTTAGTTATTCCAATTACTCTAGAATGAGAAAATTATCTCATATGGTCAAGGCTAGCAAAATCAGCTTTGTGTGGCCGTGACTTGTGGAAGCATGTAGAAGAAGAAGAAGAAGCTCCCAAGACCAAGAGTCAAGATGATGAAGGTAAGGAAATAATCCTTGTAGGTGAAGGAAAATGGTTCCAAGAGAACCAAAGTGTGCTGTCCATACTTCAAAATTCTCTTGAAGTATCAATCTTAGAAGCTTACTCCTATTGTGAAACCGCCAAGGAGCTATGGGACTCACTCAAGAAAGTCTATGGCAATAGCTCCAATATAGGCCGAGTATTTGAAGTAAAAAGGACTATCAATGATCTAAGCCAAGAGAACATGAAGTACAAGAAACATTTTGGAAGATTTAGATCTCTTTGGGAAGAATTGGAGATGCTAAGACCAAGTACTACCGATCCTATGACCCTCAATGAAAGAAGGGAACAAGACAAGGTGTTTGGACTTCTCTTGACATTGAGTCCTATCTATAACGACCTCATCAAACATATCTTAAGATCCAACAATCATCCATCCCTTGATGAAGTTTGCGCACAAGTCCAAAAGGAGCAAGGAGCTCTCGACATCTTTGGGGGGAAAAGGGAAGATTGTCATGGCCAACAAAGGATATTACAAGAATGATGAGGAAAAGGAATGTGACCATTGCAAGAAGAACGGACATACAAAGGGAGGTTGCTGGTTCTTACATCCTAATCTAAGGCCAAAGAAACCCGGATTTAAACCAAGAAGGGCTTTCACGGCGGAAAAGACCAATGAGGAGCTAACTAGCTCTTCTTCTCACGGCAAAGAAGAAGAGTTTAAAGCATTGGAAGCCTCCATGATGAGTGCTCAATCGTAAATGTTGAAGAAATCCGACCTCCATGCTCTCATTAACGCCCTCAAAGAAAATTCCGATAATGAATTTGGTAAATCTTTCCTTGCATCTAATATCACTAAACCATTGATAGTAGATTTCGGAGTATCTCATCATATGATTAGTGATAAGAACTTACTTAAAGATTTAAAACCATCATTAGGAAATATTATTGTTGCAAATGGTCATGGTGTGCCTAATAAGGGAGAAGGAATTCTTAGGTTATTTGATAAAGATTCAAAAGCTCTTTACATGCCTAGTTTTACTTCAAACTTACTTTCGATTAAAAAGACTACTAATGATCTAAATTGCAATGTTATTTTTAGTCCTAATGATGTTTATTTTCAGGATATTAATACAAGTAAGGTGTGTGGAAAAGGAACTACAAAGAATGGCTTGTATTTGCTTCAAGACACCAAGCCATTACTTGATTTACCTTATGCTTTAAAAGTTGTTTCTGTTTCGAAAAATAATGCATTATGGCATGCTAGATTAGGACATCTTGATTCTAGAGCTTTAGAATTATTGTTACCTAGTGTTTCATTTAAAAATCATGATTATGAGGCTTGTATTCTAGGTAAACATTGCAAGTCTATTTTTCCGAAATCAAAAACTATTTATGAAAATTGTTTTGATCTTATACCTTTGGATGTTTGGAATGCCCCATGTTTATCTAGAGACAATCATAAGTATTTTGTCACTTTCATTTATCAACAATCGAAATATACATGGATAACATTAATGCCGTCTAAGGATAGAGTGCTAGATGCCTTTATAAACTTTCAAAGATATGTATCTCACCATTTTAATGCCAAGATCAAAATTTTTAGATCATATAATGGTGAGTAATACATAAGCAACCAATTCAAATTACATCTCCAAAAACATGGAATCCTTCACCAAAGAAGTTGTCCTTACACTCCTCAACAAAACGGAGTAGTCGAGAGAAAGAATAGACATCTAATGGAGGTGGCGAGGGCTATGATGTTTCATACAAATGTGCCTAAGAAAATATGGAGTGATGCCGTAGTATCCGCATGTTATCTCATCAACTGAATCTCTTCCAAGATTCTCCAAGAAATATCTCCAAATGAGGTACTAAACAAAGTGAAACCATCCATTAATCATTTACGTGTTTTTGGTTGTGTTTGTTTTGTGTTAGTTCCCAGAGAATTAAGGAACAAACTTGAAGCTAAAAGCACAAAGGAAATGTTTATTGGATATTCAACCACTCAAAAGGGCTACAAGTGTTATGCTTCAGAAACTAAGAAGATGATGGTGTATAGAGATGTACATTTCATGGAAACAGAGGGATACTTTGAAGAAAAAGATTGGGAAAATTTAAAAGATATCTCAAGCTCACCCTCAGATAGAGCGGATAATCTAAGAAGAATACTTCAAAGTCTAGGCATCACAATTCTTGAAGTCCCTACAAGAGTCGAGACCCATAGAGAATCACGTGAGGATGACATCCCCGTTGATCATAAAGGGGAAAATCATGATGAATCATCAAATCATGATCAAAGGGAAGTCCAAGAAGAAGGAATAGAGGGTGAACCTCAATGTGATAATGAAGTCGTGGGAGAGGCTCAAGAAGAAGGGGTAGAAACTCAAGAAGAAACCGTGAATGAGGAGTAAGAAATTGAACAAATACAACCTCTAAGATGAAGCACACGAATAAGGAGAGATCCCTCAACTCGGTGGTACTACAACAATGAAGTCGTAGCTCATCCTATTCAAGCTTCTTGTTCTCTAGCCGTTTATCTTCAAGAGCAACAAGTATTCATGACTAACTTGGATGAACAATATATACCAAGGACATATGAAGCGAAAGAACACAATGTTTTGAGGGATGGGGTTGGAGATGAACATAAAGCTATGGATGCAAATGGAACATGGTTTGAATCCGAACTACCGAAGGGAAAGAAGGCCGTGTCGAGTAAATGGGTCTTCACCATCAAGTATAAGAGTGATGGAACAATTGAAAGGCACAAAGCAAGGCTAGTAGCAAGGGGATTCACGTAAGTATATGGAGAAGACTACATTGATACCTTTGCACCCGTATCAAAGCTCCATACAATCCGAATTGTTCTCTCTCTAGCCGTAAATTTGGAATGGGATCTTTGGCAAATGGATGTCAATAATGTATTTGTACAAGGCGAGCTAGAAGATGAAGTATATATGCATCCACCTTCGGGTTTAGAACACATTGTCAAACCCGGAAATGTGTTAAGGCTAAAGAAAGCTATCTATGGACTCAAGCAATCTCCAAGGACGTGGTATCATAAGCTAAGTACTACGCTTAATAGAAGAGGTTTTAGAAGATCCGAGGCGGATCATACTCTCTTTACACTCCCTTATCCAAATGGAGTAGTGGTAGTACTCGTCTATGTAGACGATATTATCATCACGGGAAGTGACAAAGAAGGAGTACAAGCCACAAAAGTATATCTTAAATCTGTCTTTGATATTAAATATTTGGGTGAGCTAAAGTACTTACTAGGAATAAAAATATGCCGATCAAAAGATGGGTTATTTCTATCTCAAAGGAAGTACACCCTTGATATGTTGTGTGAGATAGGTAAGCTTGATGGATGGATAGCTAAAACTCCTCTTGAAGATGAATACAAGATTTTACGTGAGGGGGAGTTTGAGGATGAGCCATCTGAAGATGCAAAACTCTATAGAAGAATCGTTGGAAAGCTTATCTACCTCACCATTACAAGACCGGATATATGCTTTGCCGTTAACCAAGTGAGCCAACATATGCAAGATCTGAAGATGCATCATTGAAAAATGGTGGAAAGGATCCTTAGTTACTTGAGTGGATCTTTGGAACAAGGAGAATGGATGGGTTGCAACAAGGATACCGAGATAGAAGGATATTGTGATGCGGATTGGGCCGGAGATATAAATGATAGAAGATCTACTACCGGCTATTGTACCTTCATAAGAGGAAATTTGATGACTTGGAAGAGTAAGAAGCAAAAGGTGGTGTCATGCTCAAGTGTCGATGTCATCACTTTTTGAGCATCACAATAGCCGGTGTCATCAACTACCGGCACTTGATCGCTGTCGCTAATCGCTGCTGCTAGCGACTACCAAATGAACATAGCCTAATATTCACCGCGTCTAAACTGTAATTTCCAGATGATTCGAATTTATAATTCGAAAAAGGAATCAGAAAATTGTACAAAGAATTAAGATAACTTTGGAAGTAGTACAAATATATTAAGTAATATTAACTCTCCTTTGTTTTCGCCGGCAAGAAATTATTAACTCTCCTAATATTGCCAGATATGAATCATAAGCTTCCCATGCCGCTACTAATTTTATATAGTGTGAATACTCAAGATTCTTTACATTTATCTTATATAAAAAAGATTCTTTACATTTAATTCTAGTTTCTATAAAAAATTAATAAGACCGTTTATCAAAAATTTAGCAATAGAATTGTAAATCTGTAATAAGTGCAGCATCAGTCTGTAACGTGACACGTATCCAATTCCTATTGAGTAATCAAAATTTCTATTAGGTATATATTAATGTATATTGATTTTTATATGTAAAGTAAAATAATATTGGAAATCATACGTATAATCATATTTACACAAAATTTAATCTTATTAGATTTACATTAAATTATCGATATTTTTATAGAAATTTTGATTTTTTTGCATGTTAATATCGATTTTTATTGTTTGTGTATTAAATGTTTCATGTACAAAATTGATTTTTTAAACTTGATTTACGAGACAATTGAAGTAAAAAATAATTTGAGAAGAAACTGAGTAAAATATCAAATCTTTACATTCAACATTTTAAAAATAATTTTGTACATTTGTTGGAGACTTTACAATAATTTTTTCATTTAGAAAACGTTTTTCGTTACTAAGTAATTGCTAACCAAACAACTGAACAGTTTTCCATTTTTAATTTAATATATTAGAAAATATATAACAATGAAATCACATTTTAATTGTTATAAATGAAACCAGGGTTCGAACCATGCACCTACCTCTAGTGAGAGGAACTATTTGCCACTAGGCTACGATGACAAAAAAATGAAAAATATCTAAAAATATTCTATATTTTACTATTATAAGTAAATAAAAAGATATCACATTATAGTTAAATCTTACGAGTTTTCCGGGCAAGATGTTTAAGTTCTATTATCTTTGCAGGTTTGATACCTATTTAAATTATGTAGGAAAAATGCAAATATACCTAAAACCCCAACAATCCAATTTTTTGGGATAATCTAGATATTTATGGTATTTTAATTATTTAGATATTATAACTAAAATAACTCATATATTTAAGTATATAATTATAGGTTAGGTATTTTTGAATACTCAGAATATTTCGAATCGTGTCGAAATCGGTTTCGATTTTTCGTCTATTGAAGTTTTGCATCCATACAAATATTTTATCGATTTCGGCTCAGATCCCGTATCACTGTTTTGGGTCACATTCGCTTTGATTTTTCGGATTCAAGTATTTTGTCCATGCCTATTTACACCCGCGAATTCGCTGGCACCACCTAGTAATACTTAATCAAAAACGACATCTCATATACTCCCTCTGTTTTGAAATACTAGATGTTTCAGATGTTAAAATTAAGAAGATCTAGTGTATAGAAGTGAAGAACATTGTAAGAGAAGAAGAGATTGTCGTTGAGATAAGAGGAGAGAAGAGAGTATTTGCTCAAGAAATATTTTTCTATTCCATGATAACTAAAACATTACAATTATGTGTTCTTAAATAGAACAACTAAGGAAGAAGACAACTCAAGTTCAAAATTCAAAATAAATAATTTGGAGACAACTCATTAATGGTTTCCTTCCTTTTCCCAGCAGATATGTAGTCAGTTTATTTCTCAATATTATTGCTTCCAAGGATATATAGTCCGACTAGATATATAGTCAGTCTATTTCTCAATACTTCCAACGGATATATATAGTCCGACTAGATATATAGCCGATCTATTTCTTAATACTCCCCCTCAAGCTTAACTATACGACCTTACTATAGTTAAGATTGGAACCATGAGTCATTGCCCATTAAAACCTAAGTGGGAAAACCGTCTGGGACAAAACCACACTTAGGAAAAAGAGTACAATTCCTCATGGTTAGAGGTCTTCATATCTGAATGTTAGTGAGTCCAAGTCTTGGAAGGATGGACTCACATATCTTCTTGCTTGTAGCTTTGGTGAAGATATCTGCCAATTGATCTTCGCTTCTTGTATAACACGGAAATATGAACCCTTGCTCAACCATTTGCTGAACCTTGTGACAATCTACCTCTATGTGTTTCGTTCATTCGCGGAACACCGAATTAGACGTTATATGTATTGCGGCTTGATTATCACAATGCATTGTGATCGATCTTAATGACTCTATACCTAAATATGTGAGTAAGTTTTTAATCCAAACCAGCTCATTCGTGAGTTTCCTTATAGCTCGATACTCGGCCTCGACACTAAAACATGACACCACATTTTGCTTCTTACTCTTCCAAGTAACCAAGTTTTTTCCTATGAAAGTGCAAGAGCCGGTAGTAGATCTTCTATCATTCTTATCAATGGTCAAATCTGCATCACAATATCCTACTATCTCGGTATTCTTGTTAAAACCCATCCATACTCCTTGTTTTGAAGACCCACTCAAGTAACTAAGGATTCTTTCAACCATCTTCCATTTATGCATCTTCGGAGCTTGCATGTATTGACTAACTTGATTCACAGAAAAACATATATTCGAACTTGTGATAGTAAGATAGATAAGCTTTCCAACCATTCTTCTATATAGCTTTACATCTTCCAACGGTTCATCCTCAAACTTCCCCTCACGTGGTGTCTTGTATCCATCTTCAAGAGTTGTTTTCGCTGTTCTCCCTTCAAGTTTACCTACCTTACACAACATATCAAGTGTGTACTTCCTTTGAGATAGAAATAACCCCTCTTTAGATCGGCAGATTTCTATTCTAAGGAAGTACTTTAGTTCACCCAAATCTTTAATATCAAAGATGGATTTATGATATACCTTTGTGGAATGTACACCTTCTTTTTCACTTCCCGTGATGATAATATCATCCACATAGACAAGAACAACCACTATCCCATTCAGACTAGGTAGTGTGAATAACGTGTGGTCCGCCTCGGATCTTCTAAAGCCTTTTCCATTAAGCGTCGTACTAAACTTGTGATACCACGTCCTTGGAGATTTCTTAAGTCCGTAGATAGCTTTCTTTAGTCTTAGCACATTTCCGGGTTTGACAATGTGTTCTAAGCCCAAAGGAGGATGTATATAGACTTCATCTTCTAGCTTTCATTGTAGAAATGCATTCTTGACATCCATTTTGCCAAATATCCCATTCTAGATTGACGGCAAGAGACAATACAATTCGAATTATATGGAGCTTTGCCACAGGTGCAAACGTATCATGTAGTCTTCTCCATAAACTTGAGTGAATCTCCTTGCAAATAGTCTCGCTTTGTGCCTCTAATTGTTCCATCACTCTTGTACTTGATGGTGAAGACCCATTTACTTGACACGACTTTCTTTCCTTTTGGTAATTCAGATTCAAACCATGTTCCATCTGCATCCATAACCTTTTGCTCATTCCCAACCGCATCTCTCCAAACCTTGTGCTCTTTGGCTTCTCCATACGTCCTTGGTATGTATTGCTCATCCAAGTTGGCCACGAAGACTTGATGTTCTTGAGGATACACGACTAGAGAACAAGTAGCTTGAATAGGGTAAGCCACGACCTCATGATTGTAGTAAACCCTTGTGTCTACCCGCTTTGATGGTTTTCTTATCCTTGTACTTCTTCTCAACGATTGTATTTCTTCAATGATCTCGAATTCTTCTTGAGTTTTTTCTTCTTGCTCTTGAATTACATCCTCAAAGTCATGTTGAGCCTCCCCTTGTTCACGGATTTCGGTTTCTTCTCCTTCTTGAGTTTCCTTTTGGTCATGACTTGATGATGCGTTGGAATCATCATGATTTCCCCCTTCATGATCAAAGGGAAGGTCCTCTCTATGTTATTCTCCATGAGTCTCGGTCCTTCTAGGGAGATTCAAGCTATTAATACCAAGACTTTCAAGGATTTTCTTGAGATTATTATCTCTATCTGAAGAGGAGCTAGATATATCCTTCAAACTTTTCCAATCTTTTTCCTCGAAATATCCCTTTGATTCCATAAAGTGAAGATCTCTTGAGATCATCATCTTCTTTGTTTCCAGAACATAACATTTGTAGCTCTTTTGAGTGGTAGAGTATCCAATGAACATTGCTTTTTTATTCTTAGCTTCAAATTGGTTCCTTAGCTCTCCGGGCACTAAAACAAAACAAACACATCCAAAAACTTGTAAGTGACTGATAGAGGGTTTGACTTTGTTTAGTACCTCATATGGAGATTTGTCTTTAAGAATTTTGGTGGAAAGTCGGTTGATGAGATAACAAGCGGATAAAACCGCATCCCCCCAAATTTCTTTGGCACATTTGTGTGAAAAATCATAGATCTCGCCACCTCCATTAGATGCCTATTCTTTCTTTTGGCAACTCCATTTTGTTGAGGAGTGTATGGGCAGCTAGTTTGATGGAGAATGCCATGCTTGTTAAGATGAAATTTAAATGGACTGCTTATGTATTCTCCACCATTGTCGGACCTAAGAATTTTGATCTTGACATCAAAATGGTTAGTCAGATAATTCTGAAAATTAGTAAAGGCATCAAACACTCTATCCTTAGAACGCATTAATGTTATCCAAGTGTATTTCGATTTTTCATCAATAAGTGTGACAAAATACTTGTAACTATTTCTAGATAAACATGGTGCGGTCCAAACATCCAAATGAATTAGATCAAAGCATTTTTTAAATAGTTAAAGACTTGGGAAAAACGGACCTACAATGTTTACCTAGAATACAAGCCTCACACTCATGATTTTTAAAAGAAACACTAGGCAATAATATTTCTAAAGCTCGAGAATGAGGATGTCCTAGTATAGCATGCCACAATGCATTATTATTTATAGCCAAAATAGATTTAAAAGCATGAGGAAGATCGAGTAATGGCTTGGTGTATTCAAGCATATACAAGCAATCCTTTGTTATTCCTTTGCCAAACACCTTACTTGTCTTAATATCTTGAAAATGAACATCATTACGGCTGAAAATAACATTGCAATTTAGATCATTAGTAATCTTTTTAACCGATAATAAATTTGAAGTAAAACTAGGCACATAAAGAGCATTTGATTCCTTGTTAAATAGCCTAAGAATTCTTTCTCCTTTAATTGGAACACTATGACCATTTGCAACTAAAACATTCCCTAAAGATGGTTCACATTTTCAAGCAAGGTTTAAGTACTAATCATGCGATGAGATGCACCCGAATCTACTATCAATGGTTTAATACTATTTGATGCAAGAAATGTTTTACCAAATATATTACCAGAGTTCTCTTGGATTGCTTTGATGAGTGCTTCAATGTCTGATATTTTCACCATTTCGGATTGAGCACTCGTCATAGAGGCTGCCAAGGTCTTGAACTCCTCTCCTTTACCGTGGGAAGAAGAGCTAGTAGGCTCTTCAGTAGCTCTTGTTACCGCATTTGCTCTCTTTGGCTTAAACCCGACAAATTTTGGCTTGAGATGGGGATATAAGATCTAGCAACCTTCCTTAGTATCTCCCTCCTTCTTGCAATGGTCGCGCCTCTTTCCCTCATCACGCCTACAATACCCCTTGTTTGCCATAACAAGTTCCCCCTTTCCACCAAAATATCCAAGGGAGCCTTGTTCCTATTGAATTTGTGAGCATACATCATCAAGAGAGGGTAACTTTTCGGCTCTTAGTATGTGCTTGATGAGGTCGTTGTAGATGGGAATCAAAGTCAAGAGAAGACCAAACACTTTATCTTGTTCCCTTCTTTCATTTAAAATTGTAGGATCGATTGTGTTTGGTCTTAGCATCTCCAATTTAGCCCAAAGGGATCTAAATTCCCCAATATGTTGTTTGAAATCCATATTCTCTTGGCTAAGCTCATTGATAGCCTTTTTTACTTCAAATACTCGGCCAATGTTGGAGGACTTGCCATAAACTTTCTTTAGTGTGTCCCATAGCGCTTTTGCGGTTTCACAATAAGAGTAAGCTTCTAAGATGGATGCTTCAATGGAGGTTTGAAGTATGGACAACACACTTTGGTCCTCTTGGAACCATTTTTCTTCATCTTCAAGGTCTTTTCCTTTGCCCTCTTCTTCTTGGCTCTTGGTCTCGGGAGCTTCTTCTTCAACATGCTTCCACAAGCCTCGACCACATAAGGCTGATTTTGCTAGCCTTGACCATAGGAGATAGTTTTCTCCTTTTAAAGTGATTGGAATGACAAGAATCTTTGTGTTTTCCATAGGAATTTTCTCAAAAAAGGTCAGATTTGAAGAAAGAAATGTGTAGAGTAAGAGAGCATAGAAAGAGATTTACGAAAACTTAGAATGAGATGGAGTAGACTCAAAAAGAATGAGCCTTATACTCTGATACCATGTTAGAATTAAGAAGATTTAGTGTATACAAGTGAAGAACATTGTAAGAGAGGAAGAGATTGTCGTTGAGATAAGAGGAGAGAAGAGAGAGTATTTGCTCAAGAAATAATTTTCTATTCCATGATAACTAAAACATTACAATTATGTATTCTTAAATAGAACAACTAAGGAAGAAGACAACTCAAGTTCAAAATTCAAAATAAATGAGTTGGAGACAACTCATGAATGGCTTTCTTCCTTTTCCCAACGAATATGTAGTCAGTCTATTTCTCAATATTATTGCTTCCAACGGATATATAATCCGAGTAAATATATAGCCGGTCTATTTCTCAATACTTCCAACGGATATATATAGTTCGACTATATATAGTCGATCTATTCCTCAATATCAGAGACTAACACACAAATAAAGAAAACACATTGTTTTCTTTGTTTTTCCTCTTTTAACTGAAAACAACATTACTTAAATCTAATTCGATCAGTAGAAAGTTATTGTGCATAATACAGACAGTCATAAAACTCAAATAGATTTAATATTTTGCATTAAAACTTGAAAACATTGATTAATCTAGAATAAAAAATACTCTAAAACATCAAATAAAAATAAACGGAGGGAGTATATTTAATTGAACAGTTATAACTACATATATTGTCAATTAATGATCCTTTACTACAAGTGACTTATGGGATTATTTATGCAAGATATTCTAATCATATATATAACTGAAGAATTTTCTCTCCATCTAGGGTCGATAAGCCAAACAAAAACATTAAAATTAAATTAAATTTAATATACTCATCAATAAATTCTTATAAATATTTTTGTTACAATTATATTAAAATAAAAATAAAAATGACATAAAGTAAATTTTGAAAAAGGAAAAGAAATAATAAAAGGTGGCATTAAATAAATAAAAAAAAATTAAAAGCTGATTAAATAAAATAAGGAGATTAAAAATTTAAATGAAATAAAGTAGGATAACTAATGTTGGGGGTAATTTTATTTCCTTAGAGTCTGACCATACAACTAGACCAATGAGGCATAAACAAACCCCCTAGTTGTAGGTGGTAATCAAGGCCATAACCNGAGGCCATAGTCGAGGTAGGGCGGATATCCCCTAAGTCGGTCTAAGATCTTAAGAGATAAGGATAAATGCCTTAATGAATCAAGAGAAATATTCCTTTTGTATGATAAGCTCGAATATAAAAGTTATTCTTAAAATAAATGGGAATACTCTAATTCAAAGGCTATAAATACAAAGGGAAGAACCCTAATTCAAG
>OVAN01008270.1:0-17778 GCA_900406275.1 Anastatica hierochuntica | reverse complement strand
GTGGTTTGTACTTGGGTAGTTAGGGGACATGGATATCAATATTCTCTTTCTCTCCTGCGATTTTGCATATTGTCATGCATTTCTGACGCAGTTGTGATATCCCAAACACTCTGATCCTCACCACTAAAAAGCCTTGAATGTCTAGCTTGATTCCTTGATTACAAGTTCTTTGGTGAAAATTTTCACGCCCTTCTTAATTGAATGTAGAGAGTTGTTAACATGGAAGCTGAGTTTGCAGGTTCAAATTTTAGAGTATGGATGGGCTTGGGAGGTTATGCAGCGATTCATGGGGAGAATGTTCTAACTGTTCTGAGTCTTTATGGTTAGCGAAAGTAGCATAGAGTAAGATTTTCTGAAAGCATGCAGTCCATTCGGTTTTTGAGTTTCTTTTCTCGCAAGCTTAATCTTCGTTTCCTTTACTTCAGGACAAACAAAGATTCAAGTCTAGGGGATTTGATGTGTCAGTATTTTAGTGGGTTTTACTACGGCTTTTACACGAGATTTATTGTTTTTTTAGTATGTATTCGGATTGTTTTGGCGCGGTTTTGTGTTCTTTGTTGTTTTTACAGGATTCGAGCTTGAATGTGCGAAATGAATGCATTTTGGATGGATTTCAAGCGTCGAAGGAAGTGTTCGCGCAAAGCTGGAAAATACCCAGAATTTTGGACACAGTCGACTGATCCAGACATGGATCGACAAATCCCTGTCCCAATACCTAGGAATCTGGACAAGGATCGACCGATCCTTTTCCCCGGACCGACAGATCCCTATCCAGGATCGCGGACCAATTTTACGAAGAACCAGACCGAACTTATTTCGAACTGGATTGCTATCAAAAGACCTAGACTTGTTTTCCTTGTTTAATAATGCACTTTTAGAGAGTTTTAGAGAGTTAGAGAGAGTTTGTAACCTAGGGAGAAAAAGTCTTTTTGTTCTTCAATTCGAGAAGTCTTTGGAACCCTATTTACTCTTGTTTTGCTTAATATAATCATGTCTCTATTGAAATTGATATGTGTTTTTGCTTTATCTATGAGTGAGTAGTCTGTTCGTTGGGTTTAGGATTCTCACAAAGGGGATTCGTGATTTGTTGATATAGAATTTCATGATTAGGGATATTATCTAATGGATCTTCATCTATGGTTAATCGTAATGCATGAAACTGAATTGATCACTTAGTTTCTTATCTTAGGCTGTTTAACTGCTGGAAGGTGAATGTCTAGATGCCTGAAAGAATTATAGATGAGCAATTCTTCTTAAGCCAACGAAAGTTGATGTTTAAGTGAATTGTGAACCTATCAAATCTGTTAGTAATGCATGACTAGAAATCGAGGGTCAACTGAAGTTAGTCTCGAGGTTTCTAGTGCATAGGGCGCTGATGCTACGGAAGTAGATCAATTCTAGATTAGAATCTGAGTTCTAGACGGTTCTTAATCTCTTCCCTCATCTATAGTTTAAGTCAACAATGAAATGTTTCCCTGAGAATACCCGACGCCCAACACTTCTTTGATTGTTTTACAACCTTACGTTGCTGCCTGCTTTTCTTTGCTTTCTTATTCTCGATTTTTGCATCATTCTGAAAGAAATATTTTTAGCCTTAGCCCGCTGTTTGATTCTATTTCTTCGTACTACCTTTGGTCTCTGTGGATTCGATCCCGAACCACTACAACGTACATTTGTGCGCTTGCTGTGTTATCTCGGGCGAAAACCTGAGATACCAATAGTCAACATAAGACAACACACGTCAACCCTATCACTGACATGCTTATCCCAAGCATTCCTTTCTGCATGAGAAACATTTGACTAAGGCTTTTCAGGAAGCTCCTTTTCTAGGATATATTCCTTCTTTTCTTGTTTGAGAACAATTCTCAGGTTGTGGTACCATTCAAGGAAATTCGACCGTTGAATCTTTCATTCTCAAGGACGGATCGAAATGAAAAGACATTGTCGAAGTTTGACATAACTGTCAAAAAAGAACAAGAAATTTTAAATTGATGTTCAGGAACTTTAAGCATTCTCAACAATTAAGAACACTCTCATTACACTCAAAACAACTTTTCTTCAAACTGAGTATAATGAACTAAGATCCATATTTCACATGAATTCGAGTGAGCTTTAGCTCATCGCCCGAACGCAAGCAATTTAGTTAAGCAACCACATTGCTAATTATATCAAATATAAGTTTTGGTCATGGATGACATCTTATGTCTAATCCAACCATATATCTCTAAAACCAAAACTGTTTTGATAGCCTAGTCAAGTGAACAATATCTTTTCATATAGTAACCATTACCATTTGTCTCACTCATGTAATTGTGGACACCTTTCTTGGCAGACACATCACACAACAAACAAGCCTTGACAGTTGACAAGATTGATGAGACATAAAAATTTGATATTATTTGAAAACTTAATTGTAATCCAACTTATATTTAATAGAAATTATTGAAATTTACGTAATACATATCTAATACGTATACTTAATTGAATTATAAATAGTTAAATTTATTTTGATCAAATTAAAATAACTAATTATTTATATAATTAAATTTAATTAATAATAAATCCTAATCACGAAAATAAAAATATTTATTACAGGAGTACCTAAAGAAGATAAAGGTAGACGATAAAAAAGGCGATAAAAACAGTTTTTTCCGATGAATTTTTTTGTCGTCACGACGACTGAGTGATTTTTTACCGGCGCGGATGGAGTTACTCACGACTGCTCCATGATCTGGATTTACACCCCCACAATTTCTTGGTGGAATGGTGATGCGATTTTAGTGGGAATTATCCCACCCTATTTAACAAAAGGGACGAGACAATGTCTGTCTGTGTGCACTTCCTCATAAATCAATCAATTTCTTCATCAAAGCACAAAAAAACGATGGCCGACAATCTTTTCCAACAGACTCAAGATCTGAATCTCAATGCAGAAGAAGAACCGATCATTTTTCCTACTGATGTGGTGGTACATGCTGCAATGGAAAACCGATTTGTTATCATCGGGAGGCCGGTGATGCCAAGGCATCAAAACATTTGATCCATCATCTCTAACTTGCCTCGTCTTTGGGGTTTTTATGGCCTGGTTTACGGCAGAATCATGGATCACCGACAGTTCCAATTCATGTTTCCTTCCGAAGAGTCTATGCTGGCGGTTCTTCGACGAGGCCCTTGGTCTTTCGCTGGCGATATGTTGATAATGGAGAGATGGACTCCATTGCATAACCCCCTCATGATAAATTTTATCCCCTTCTGGATAAAAATTCGTGGAATCTCCCTCCAGTTTACAAATCGAGAGGTTATAGCGATATTGGCAGGGCCTTGGGAGTGTTGATGGAAGTTGACTACGTATCGGCGTTGGTAGTGAGTCGAGTATGTACGGGTGCAAATAAGTTGGGATGTCAATGAACCTCTGTGCTTCCGAAGGTATTCCTGTTTACCCCGGGAGTTCACACGCTTCTATGCCTCCATTACGAGCGTTTGCGTGGGTTCTGCAACTTCTGTGGCCTCATGACACCCTAATATCTACCAGATCAGGCAGCAAAACAGTGGAGTGGTGATCAGAGAGATAGGGTCATAGGAAGAGAATGGATTCTCGCATGGCCCTGGTCCACAAGGAGTACTCTACGAAGTCCCTCGTGACAGAGCAGAGCCATTGGATCATATTGTAATTCCTCCAAATCTTGAAGACTCAGAGGAAGAGACAACTTTGCAAGGCTCAGATGTTTCTCCTCCCATTGAGTCTCCCCCTCCTCCCTTGATTGAAACTGGTACGATTCAAGGTCCTGTATTTGAGCCTTTGAGTCAGGAACATATATTGGCAACATATGGAACTACCTATGAGACAGATGAAGATGTTATTCATCTATATGCGACTTATTCTGAAACATATGGTGATTCTGAAAGAGCAAAGAGAACGCGTAAGTTTGTGGAAGGTATATTGAGTGCTAATCAGAAACATGTAAAGTTGTTTGATGCAGGTGAAAGTAGCGGAACTGCCTATGCTACAGAAGGGACAGAAGGTGACGTAGAGGGGTTGGGAAACGAGGCTGATCCATCTCCTCAGACAATTGTACCAGTAAGTAATACTCCAAACATCCCTCTGGCTGACACAGAGACTAGGGTTAAGGAAAGTAAGTAGGGACAAACAAGTGGAGATGATAAGACTCCATTGAATGACGAAGGCATGGTGGAGCCGAATCCACCACCATACCAATGAGGACAACCTGCTGAAACTGCCGTGGATTGGGCAATGACCTAACAGTTCGACATCTAAAGGAGATAAACTATAAGTTTTCTTCGGACATCATTTGCCTTTAAAGACTAAACAAAATGATGACTATGTCAAAGGAGTGTGTGTTGATTTGGGCTTCGAGATGAATCAGATTGTATCCCCGCAAGGTCGTAGTCGAGGCTTAGTTATCATGTGGAAAATTTGTATTTCTGTTTCAGCTCTTTCATATTCCCCAAATGTTGTAGATTGTTTGGTTCATAGTAATGAAATTGAGTTCTACTTTTCCTGCGTGTATGACAACCCAGAACCATCATTAAGACATACTACCTGGAATAAATTAGAGTCAATGTCTGAGCACAGACAAGAACCATGGCTAGCCATTGGAGATTTCAATGAATTAAAAGACAATAGTGAAAATCGGTGGTAACACTCGACCAGAAAGAAGCTTTTGACAGTTCCGACGAATGCTTCAAATTTGTGACTTGAAGGATCTGAAAAATATTGGAAGCAAGTTTTCTTGGGCAGGAACCAGGGGCACGCATCAAGTTCAATGCTGTCTCGACAAGACCGTAGCGAATAATGCTTTTCTTGAGGCTTATCCACAGTCAGTTACTGAATTTCTGGGAATCGGAATCTCAGACCACAGACTAGTTATTACAACGATTCAAAGAGAAGTGGTAAAGAGAGAAAATTGGTCCAAATATGATAACTGATTGACCTATAGACAAGGATTTACAGAAGCAGTAATTCGAGCATGAAACTATCGCCACAACAATGAATTAAAGCTCAACCATAGACTTGAAGGATGCCAAAAACATATTGTCTTATGGAAGAAACACAATCGACACAATTCCGCAGAGGACATAGAACAAACGAAATGAAAATTAGACACAACAACGGCTAGAGGAGCACAACCAGCTGAACTTAAACAGCCAAGACATTTGCTAAACACTGCGTATGCGGAGGAAGAGAAGTTTTGGAAAAAAAAGCCGCAACGAATGGTTACGATGTGGGGATAGGAATACACATTTCTTCTTCGCCATCGCAAAAGGACGCATAGCCCGAAACAAAATCCATTGCCTTGTGAATGAACAAGGTACAGAATGCTGAGGCATCCACAACTTAGCGACACTAGCAGAGGACTATTTCTCTCAACTCTTTAAAAGTTACCTTAGTACTCTCAACAACCATTACAACATCTTCAGTGGCTTTGAACAGAGAATATCAACTCTTAATGATGAGCTAACTAGGCCAATCTCTAAACAAGAAATACAGGAAGCAGTGTTCTCCACTGGTCCCACCCAAGCCCCAGGACCAGATGGATTCTCCGGTGCATTTTACCAATCATTTTGGGAAGATATAAAACCTGCTATAATATTAGAGATTAGAAGCTTCTTTGATTCTACTAGTACGGAAAACAACATCAATCATACCAATGTTTGTCTTATACCGAAGGTAGACAATCCTCGAAACTTGAAGGAGTTTAGACCCATTGCGCTGTGCAATTGAGCTACAAGATAATATCGAAGATACTAGTAGCTTGGCTCAAACCTCATCTAAGTAACATTATCTCACAAGAGCAGGCTGCCTTCATCTCAGGTCGGCTTATTACGGATAACATTCTTATAGCACACGAGTTGCTGCATTATCTAAAAATACGAGGAAAATGTTCTAGCGGATATATGGCTATAAAAACGGATATTACTAAAGCATATAACCATCTTGAATGGGATTTCATCCGAATGACAATGTACCGAATGGTATTCTCTCAACGATGGATTTATTCGGTTATGACTTGTATCAGTTCCGTTACTTTCTCGGTTAACATCAACGGCTCTCCTTATGGTAACATTACTCCAGAATGTGGCATACGACAAGGTGATCCGCTTTTGCCTTATATATTTATCCTATGTGCTGAGGTTTTAAGCCACATGCTTAAGAAAGCAATAGATAAAGGAGACCTAAAAGGCATTAAAATAAGCAACAAAAGTCCGGCTATAAGCCACCTCTTATTTGCTGATGACTTCGTGTTCTTCTGTCAAGCTAATCCGAGAGCTTGTGCCACTATCAAAGATATCATGTATCAATATGAGAAAGCCTCGGGACAGCAGGTCGATAAACAGAAATCGGACATAACCGTTGGCAAACGTGTTTCAAAAACAAACAAAACACGGATCAGACGCGATCTTCAAATATTCAATGGTGGGGATAATGGAAAGTACTTGTGAATACCAGAACAGTTTGGTAAGAAACGAGTGGAGTTACCTCAATATATCTTCGAGAAAGTTAGTGAACGTACTAAAGATTGGAACAAGAAGTTTCTTTTGTATGGGGGTAAAGAGATACTTCTCAAGGCCATAGCATTCGTCATGCTGATTTTATGTTATGAATACGTTCAAACTTCCTAAACCAATTTGTGAAGATATAGAACGAGTCCTCTCCAACTTCTGGTGGAACTAACCTCATGAACATTCCAAAATACATTGGTTGTCTTAAGGAAGGAGGATTGGGCTTTAAAGACTTGGAGAATTTCAACGATGCGCTTCTAGCAAAGAAGACATGGCGGCTTATTGAGTTGCCTAATAGTCTGATGGCTCAGACGCTTGCGGGTAGGTACTTCTCTTGAACCAACATCTTACAAGCTAAGCGCGGACGCCAACCAAGTATCGACTGGCAATCTTTATTATGTGGTAGGGATTTAGTGCTTAAAGGAATACGATCCTCTATCGGATCCGGAGCAAATGTCCGATCGTGGGAGGACCCATGGCTCCTGATTCACCCTCTGTGCCCACCAAGGAGTAAACAACAAGTGCCTAACGACAATACGTGGATGGACAGTCTTATACTGCCTTTCTCTAATCAATGGGACGAGCGCAAAATAAGAGAATTAGTTCATGAAGATGATGCACAATGGATCCTTAATATTAAACTACCTACAATCCGAAGTGATGATACTATCGATTAGCACTATACCACCGATGGACGATACACGGTCAAATCCGGTTATTGGGTAGCAATGCACCATATTGAGCGCAACATAGAGCCTCTCTTTGGTGATTGTGAGCTTAAGAGAAAGATTTGGAAACTCTACATACGTTCAAAAATCAAGCATTTCTTCTGGAGAATGAACTCAAGAGCATTAGCAACAGGAGCAGAACTTAAACGAAGGACAATAATTAGGACAGGCCAATGCAACCAATGTTCGGGTGGACCTGGAACTACGGACCATCTATTTTTCATGTGTCCTCAAGCAGCATTTATATGGCAAGCTGCAGCTTTACCGATCCCGCTCATACATGATACTACAATTTCTTTAACCAACAAACTGTGATCGGTTTTGCAGTACGTTAACTCAAACCATGGGACGAGACCATACAATCTTTTGCCTATATTGATTATATGGCATATCTGGAAAAGCCGCAACAACTTAGTCCATACTAATACTTTGACAAGTTGGAGAAAGACTCTTTGTTTGGCAAAACAAGAAACAGAGGAGTGGTCATCGCTCTTTATGTTAAGTGTTCGCGACTCTGAACTAGATCAACACCAACAACAGAGAACGATCAACATGTCAACTTCCTGGATGAGACCCGAAGGAAACTGGATAAAATGCAATTATGACAGTGGCTTCTGCAACTCGCAAACATAAGTTGTGGCCGGATGAGTGTTCAGAGATAGTTTGGGACGATTTAGAGGTGCGGCTCAAGGGACGGGACGCCAAGTTGGATCGGTGTTGGAAGCGGAGATTCAAGGTGCAATAATAGCTCTTCAAAGTGCTTGGTGTCATGGTCACAAAAAGATTATCTTAGAAGGGGATAATGTCGTGGCGGTACAGTTATTGACCAGCGCAATACATAATTTTCACTTGTCAAATTGGCTTAAAGATATACACATGTGGAAGGACAACTTCGAAGAGGTTAAAGCTACTTGGACCGCAAGAATGTCAAACAAACCTGCAGATACTTTAGCTAAACCTAATGGCTCCAAAGTTTTTCTTTTTTGTATCATTACAATGATCCTTTTTGTATCACTGACAGCCTCTATAGGGATTTTCTCTTCAATTAATCTAATAAAGACATTTGGTTTTAAAAAGTAAAATAAATCCTAATCAAATTATGAATCTTCTCCAAATGATTATATAGTAAAAAATTTAATTACTTTTATTAAAGGGAATATATGATTCATGTATATCCATATAAGTATATATTCTAAATCTCAATAACATAATAACATATATATATCTCGATATACACAATAAACATCAGCAATAATATCAATTTTCAAAAAACAATTAATATCCTTAAAAAATTAATATTTTTAAATTGTTCATAAATCTAACAAAAAACTATATATCCTAATCAAATTAGGTTTTTTAAATAAAAGATTATAAAACAATCTTTTTAAAGCAAAATTATATTTAAAATTGATATCTAGTATAAATAAATAAATACAACTTATACATATCTCATATATAATTTTTAATTGAATAAAAATAAATAGATTTACTTTAATAATATTAAAATCTAAATATAATATTAAAAACAGCTAAGTCATCGTTTGAATTCACCAAATAGTAATGCATGCGACAACTGTTTGTCTTTGCAGATAATTGATCAAATACTCAATTGCTAAACCAAAGCATTGGACCGAAAATGAACTTTGTTTAGTAAAGAAAACCAAAATCATGCACTTGCAAATCGAATGAACAAGCGTCATTAATTATGGGAGACAAACGTGCTCGGATATTTTAATCGACATTAAAATAAGTTATGAGAATGCATGAACCAATCTCACAAAATTATTTTGCATATCAATTATATATTTATAAGTAGATTCAAAATCAATATTATGTATGTACGTTCTGATACCACTTTTGGAATTCGTAACGGTTTATAAACGATTTATAAATATATTTACAAATTTAATTCTCAAAAACCGTGCAAATTATTGACTTTGAATCTAATCTATGGGGTATTAAATATACTTGAAAATACGCAACGGAAAAGAATCTGAGCTCGATTGAGGTTTTAAGCACTCCAAATGTCATGCCTCTACTGGCATCTATACGCATATAAACTGGATCGAATCGGGGTGCTAGCGCCATTGAGATCAAATCTCAAAATTAAACAAACAATTTATCTCGATATAATTTTAGAGTTTTGTAGATTTTTTCTTTTTCGTCTGTCTATCCAAAGACACAATCGAATATGTATGTATACATAACTTACCACCGACTTTTTGATCAGTTGAGCCAACATGCCCATTTGTTGGCTTATAGTTATATATTTGTATATATTGTTTAATCATTATTAAACAATATTTAATCCAAATCTAATTTGGAATAATATATATACGTATATATAACATATTTTATCAAAATATTTATTTTATTTATCATATAAAAATGAAATCTCTAAGACCTCAAATATGCTTTTATCCAATTTGCTTAAGTGTATGACCTTACAGAATTGTAATAATATTAGCAACAGATACGACACTGCAATTTTATTTAGAGTAAAGTACAAATGATTTCAGGACCCAACAAGATGTTTCGCACACGTACACGCACACGCACACGCACAAGCGCAAGCGCAAGCGCACACGCACGCACGCACGAACGCAGACACGCACGCACGCACGCGCGCACACACACATGCACGCACGTGCACACGCACAGGCGCACGCACAAGCACACGCACACACACGCACACGCACACGCCCATGCACACGCACACGCCCATGCACACGCATACACACACGCACCAGCACCCGCACCAGCATGCGCACGCGCTCGAGCACGCGCACCCGCACGTGCCGCGCCCGCGCGCACGTAAGGAACACGCACGCACGTACACACGCAAGCAAGCCCGCACGCACGCACGTGCACGCGCGCGCACACACATGCTCACACCCGCGCACCCGCGCACACACAGGCACACACACACGCATGCACGCAACCACGCACGCACGCACGCACGCACACACGCACGCACGAGTTCACGCACGCACGCCCACGCCCACGCCCACGCACACGCACACGCACACGCACACGCAAATGTCCACGCCCACACACAAGCACACACACACGCACCCGCACCCGCACCCGCATCCGCCTGAGTTCGCGCACGCACGCACGTACGTGCACACGCACACAAGAACGCACGCACACACGTGCACACGAGCAAGCGCGCACGCACACGCACATGCGCACGCACACGCCCATACACACAGACACGCACAAGCACCAGCACACGCACCAGCATGCGCACGCCCTCGCGCAGTCGCATGCGCACGCGCACGCACGCACTCAGGCACGCAAGCAAGCACGCACGCACTCAGGCACGCAAGCAAGCACGTACGCACGCACGCACGCACACACACACACGCACACACGCACGCACACCCGCACACACACACGCACACACGCACTCACTCTCGCACGCATGAATGCACGCACGCATGCACACACGCACACACACGCTCAAGCGCACGCGTACAAGCACACGCACAACCACACGCATACGCACACGCACACGCACGCACACACGCACACACCCACGCCCACGCACACGCACACGCACCCGCACGCGCACGCACATGCGCACGCCCTCAAGCACGCACGCACGTACGTGCACACGCACGCACGCGCACACGGGCACAGACACGCGTACACGCACTCGCGCGCACGCCCTCACACACACACACACGCAGACACACACCCACANCGCACGCACACACGCACACACGCACGCGCACGCACACGCGCGCACAGACGCTCACACACACGCGCACACAGACGCTCACACACACGCACACACACTCGCACGCGCGCGCGCGCGCGCACACACACACACACACACACATGCACACACACACACACACATCCACGCACGCACTCACGCACACCCATGCATGCACGCACACCAACGCACGCACCCACGCGCACGCATGCAAGCACGCACGCATGTACACACCCACGAACGTATGCACGCCCACACACACACGCAGGTACGCACGCACGCACAAATGCACGCACGCACAAACATACGCACGCACGCGCACACACACCTACGCACGCACGCACGTCCGCCCATGCAAGCACGCACGCATACACGTATTCCCGCACGCACCCACGCGCAAGCACGCAAGCACGCACCCACGCGCACGCACGCACGCACACACACACGCACACGCACATAAACAGATGCACGCACACGCACGCGCACACGCGCAGGCACACCCACACGCACACACACGCGCACACATAGCGCTTGCACACACACACACACACACACGCACGCACGTACGCACGCAAATCCACGCCCGCTCGCACGCACGCCCGCACCCACTCGCCCGCACACACCCGCACACACACACACTCACGCGCGCACACACACACACGCACGCAACACACACACACACACACGCTCCACGCGTGCGCGCACACACAGACACATACACACACACACACAACACACACACACACACAATACAGACACACACACACGCACGCACGCGTGCACACACACACATACACACACACACAACACACACACAAACACACGCAAGCACACACGTACGCTCGCGCGCACGCGCGCGCACGCACAAACACACACACACAGACATAGTCTCCTAATCCGAAAATCCTAAGATCAAATTAGAAAATTCTAGAATAATCATAAAAAATATGAAATTTCCTTTTACTCGAATTTGGAAGTATCAATTGATTATTTCCCAAAACAGATTCAAGGCACATTTACAATAGACTACTTTGTACTTGAATGTATTATAATTGCTGGAAAATATTTGAAATACATGGAAAATCTTGGAATTTTTTTTTTAACTTTAGTCAATGTGCAAAAAAATATTATCAACATCATTACTTAAAACCATATTTAACTATATCACAACAAAAAGATGACACTTGTTTAACGTAAGAAAATTTGTTCTAGCCATTTCTCTCTCGACTCTTCTGACGTTCTTGTTGTCACACCTGCTTCTTGACGTTGGCCTCTCCACCCATTGTCACTTTTGTGTCATTTGCTCTCTTCTTTCCGTTGTTGTTTGATATTGTCTCTGGAGAAAACCAAATCCAACGAACAAGCATTACTTAAAACCACTATCATCATCATTACTTAAAAACTATTATCAACATCATTAGGTAAAACCATATTTAATCATATCCCAACAAAAAGAGGACACTTTTTTAACGTAAAATAAGTTGTCTTAGCCGCTTCTCTCTCGACTATTCAGACGTACTTGTCGTACCTGCTGCTTG
This sequence comes from Anastatica hierochuntica, assembly GCA_900406275.1. Classification (NCBI taxonomy): domain Eukaryota; kingdom Viridiplantae; phylum Streptophyta; class Magnoliopsida; order Brassicales; family Brassicaceae; genus Anastatica; species Anastatica hierochuntica. Next base: position 5,266 of record OVAN01008270.1, on the reverse strand, counting down.
ACGTTGGCCTCTCCACCACTTGTCACTTATGTTTCATTTGTTCTCTTCTTTCCGTTGTTGTTTGGTATTGTCTCTGTACAAAACCAAATCCAACGAACAAGCATATCGACAAAGCCCTCTCCTTTGTCCAGGGAATCAGTAGTCATTATTAGATCTTCATTTTCTCAATTTAAAATTGTCTTTGTCAGTTTCGACATTCTCGGACCATCTCTTGCTTTCGCATCTTCTAACCTTCCGTATTCTATACTTGGCTCACTACTCCATCCCTGGGTGGCAAAAAGTGTTAGATCGAGCACATAGCATGCCCAAGATCGAGACTTTCTCTAGATCAAGCAGAGAATAAGACAAAGCTCCAAACTTTCTCAAGAGCAAACAGAGGAAATGATAAAGATCCAAACTTTATTTGATTCACTCAAAGATATGTTGGTCAATTGTATGAGAGAAAGAGATAACTTTTAGTGAGAAAGGAGATGATTTTGAAGAGGAATAGTTGTTTTGGCTAAAAACCTTGTAAAACCTTAGAAGGGAAACAAATTCTTATTTAGCAAATATATCTGATTACAGATTTGAAAACCAGAGCTATTCACACAGCAAACTTTCAGTGCCTGCCTCTGAATCACTTACGCTACCTAATCAGATTCAGAGAATCTGCCTTAATAGTGAAAGCTATTCCAAGTTTCCATCCAAAAGATCCACAACACAAAGCAAATGTCTTTACGTTATAAAGAGATAGAGATAGAGAAGGAGGGGTATTTTTGACTTCTTCTCCTTAAGTGATTATAAAGAGGCTTTAGTCTTCAAAGTGAGACCCATGACTCTCACTCTTCTTCCCTTTAGCCTCACCACGCAGCCCATTTAACTCCTTCTTCAATTCACAATTGATGCTCTATTTTGTTCCAGACACAAAACTTTGTTTCTTTATGAAGTAGACATTGTGAAGCATATCAATACCCTCCCCTTTAGGATGCAACTTGTCCTCAACCTGGAATGACGGGTATTGTCTGCTCAAATAAAGTCCCAACACCCTAAAGTTTTCAGGTTCCTCTAGTTCCTTCTATTTAATCAAGACTTCCAGCTGTCCATCTTTGGTGTATCGAGTATCAAGCAATTCCTATGGTTCCAGAGCTAATTCCCCTTTATCTGAGAAGGACAACGGTAATAGGGTGGCCATTACGTCTGTTTCGATTGCGGGTTTGAGTTGTGAAACATGGAAGACTGGATGAATTCGTGAGAAAAGAGGCATGTTGACTCTGTAAGAAACTTTGCCGATGCATTTCAAGATATCAAATGGTCCATAGAACTTTACCACGAGCTTTGGATACACTTAGCGAGTCACAAATTGTTGTATGTGTGGTCGTAGAGTTAACCAGACCTGTGAATCAACAGAGAACTCAACCTCACGGTGATGTTGATCTGCTGAGTGCTTCATATGTTGTTGTGCTCTGTATAGAGTAACTTTTAAATCCTTTATCATCAAGTCACGTTCGCGGAGCATTTGTTCAACCTCAAAGTTCTTTGTTGAGCCATGTTCAAACGTCATTAAGAGAGGAGGGTCTCGACCATATACTACTGATGGATACATAATTTCATGTATATTTGGTTGCATTTTAGCTTAGTTTCATTCACTTTTAGGGTGTAAATATTATATTTTAACCTTAGAATCCATATAGTTTGAGTCTAGAGTTTAGTTTTAGAATTAGTTGCATATGCATACATATTCTTGCCTTTGTAGGTTCTACTTTTGAAGTGGATTAACGGAAGCTCAAGAGATGGATTCAAGGAGGTTTTGGAGTCAAGAATTCATGGAAAAGAGGAGCTAGAAGCATGGGGAGTATGTGGAGACAAAGAGGCTATCCAGAGACCAAAGAACAAGCCAAAGACTGCCAATGCATGTGGCTATCGGCCTACACGTCGATAGCCACATGCACAGATGAAGTTTTTGCCTAATGCATGTCACTATCGACCTGCAGGTTGATAGCCACGTGCATTAGGTCGATAGTGGCATGCACAGACGGAAAAATGGTTTTAGGGAAACACCTCTTCCCCTAGTAGTATAAATAGACCCTCTTATCCTCTAAGAACATAACTCTCCTTTCTTTGAACAATTTTGCTAGTTTTATTCTCTATTTTGAAGATCTAAAGACTTGTAATAACTATTTCGTTTCTTTAATTTAGATTTGTGTTTCTCTTCTCCATCTCTTTCTTTATCTTCTTAATCTAAGAGCATGGAAGCTCAAAGACCCAATCTATCTCTTTGGATTTCCATGGATCTTAGTGAGTAGATCCTTCAAGAAACTTGAGATGTAGTAGGCTAGGGTTCGATCTAGGCTTATAATAGATGATTAGGCTAGATTTTGGCATAGATTTCTAATATATCTTGTTTAGTCTTTTGAAAGTTCATTGTTTGCTCATTGACGCCTAGTAAGTGTTCGAAGAAATGCTTGAGTGAACAAGATCTATGTTTTTTACTTGGGCCCATGAGAGTGGATGTTACCTAGGTGCTAGATGGCTAAAAGGGCTTATAGATTACTATCACTTACATGTTTAGATAGGCAAGAAGCGAGAGTTGAGCATTGTAATGTATATGGGTGAATAGATCTTCGCCATGAGAGTGGGTTGATCGACAAAAGAGGGATCCTTGGCCTAAGAAAAGCTTTAATCATGTAATAAGGCCTTAACAAAGTCCATTATAGTTCTAGATCGATCACAAATCAATTGCTATGTCTCAAGATCCGATCTTTTACATTTGTTATACTTAAAGCTCATCTCTTTATTTATCTTTACTTATTGCTTGCCTTTCATAGTGCCTTTATTTATGCATTTTCTTTATGTTTGCCATTATTTATTCTTAGATTTAGTTGAGACTCGTGACATCCCACCTAAATCGATCTCTCTAGACTAGGAACTCTAGTGCATTCTCTTTGTTTAGGTTATAGCTAGTCAAGTCCTCAAATCCTTTGAGCGATACCTCAAGAACTATAACTTGACACCGTTCTCTTGCGGTTTGTTGGGTTAGCTTACGGTTTTCTAAATTTAAGCTTACCTCGACGGGCGGTGAAAGCCGTCTGCCTAACAAGTTTTGATGCCGTTGCCGAGGATTTGAACTTTAGCTAGAAACTTCAAAGAGATTTCTAGATTTCAAAGACTAGGATTTACTTTTTGCTGATTTTACCAAAGCTCTAACTTTCTTTTGTTGATTTTTCTTTTGATTGTGAAGGTACATGATAACAAGGTCTAGAAGTGAGTTAAATTCAAGACTTCTTGACATTGATCCAACACACATCGAAAGATAAAACTCAAGACAAAGAACAACTAGAGAAAGACAAGCTTATCTACATAGATTAGGAATGAATCAAGAAATAGAAGACGAAAATCCCCCCCCCCACACTTATGAAGAATCAACCACGAGCATACCCTCCGCAACAAGGAGCATTTGTTGGTCATGAGGACCGACCTAACCGCCCAATCCACCCACCTAGAGAAGAACCAAGGATTGGAGAATGCGACGAGTCATTCACTAATGGCGAAAGAATGGGGATAAGGCCCCTACCAATCTACAACAACAACTTTGAAATCAACCCTAGCTTGATTAATATGGTACAAAATGCTCGTTTCTTCGGTCTAGCATTGGAGAATCTCTTGATTATTTGGATAACTTTGAGAGGTTGTGTGGAGCGGTGAAGATAAATGGAGTTGCGGAGGATGTGATCAAATTGACTTTGTTTCCATTCTCTTTTGGAGACAAAACATCACAATGGGAGAAGAGTGTTGTGACATCCTCTATCACAACTTGGGATGAATTCAGGAGAAGGTTCTTGGCAAAATTCTTCTCACTTAAAAGAATGGCGAAGATAAGGAATGAGATTTTTACTTTCCAGCAAGGAGGAGTAGAATATATGAAGCTTGGGACTGCTTCAATGGATACATTAGAAGTTGCCCCCATCATGGGATCACTAAATGCAACTTGCTTCAAATTTTTCATAGAGGAATCCATGAGAAGTTCCGCTTAATTTTGAACACGACTTCAATGGGAAGTTTTGCTAGTCTCTTTACCGAACAAGGGGAGAAACTTATTGGGAATTTGGCATGAAGCGGCAATTTTGATGGTGATGATTATGATATAACGGTTAGAAGCACAAAACCAAAAGATTTCAAGATCAAGGAGCTTAATGACAAACTTGATAAGCTCATTTTCAAAACGAAAAGGAGCGTTCACTTTGTTGAAATCGAATGTGAAGGAGGACAAGATGGTGAAAATCAAGAAGTGAGATACATCCATGGATGGTGCTACGAAAAACCCTTCAATCAAGGATACAAGCCTTACAACAACAACTTGTCCTACCAAAGCACAATGTGGAGAATCCACAAGATCAAGTCTACCCGCCCAAGCCGAATCAACAAGGGTATCAATTCCAACCAAAGCAAGGCTACTATCGATGTGTCAGTATTTTAGTAGGTTTTTACTACGGTTTTCACACGAGATCTAAGGTTTTTAGTATGTATTCAGATTTTTTTGGTGCATACTTAAGTTCTTTGTTGTTTTTACAGGATTCGATCTTGTGCAAAAAGAATGCATTTTGGATGGATTTCAAGCGTCGAAGGAAGTGTTCGTGCAAAGCTGGAAAATACCCAGGAATTTGGACACAGATCAACTGATCCTTGTCCCCGGATCGATTGATCCCTGTCTCGAATTGTGGACCGATTTTGTGAAGAACCAAACCGAACTTATTTCGAACCGAATTACAACTAAAAGACCTAAGCTCATGTTTTCCTTTTCATAATGAAATTTTTTTGAGTTTTAGAGAGCAGATATTGAGTTTGCAACCTAGGGAGAAGAAGTCTTTTTGTTCTTTGATTTGAGAAATCTTCGGAACCATGTTTTTACTCTTGTTTATGCATAATACAATCATGTCTCTTAACAATTTGATATGTGTTTTTGCTATTTCCATGAGTGAGTAGTCTGTTTGTTGGGTTTAGGGATTCACACATAGGGATTCATGAGTTGTTAATAGAGAATCGCATGATTAGGGATATAATCTAATGGATCTTTGTTTATGATTGTTCGTAACGCATGAAACTGAATNAATTGATCACTTAGTTTCTGAACTTAGGTAATTTAATTGCTGGAAAGTGAATGTCTAAATGCCTGAAAGAATCCTAGATGAACAATTCTTTTTAAGCCAACGGAATTTGATGTTTAAGTGAATTGTCAACCTATCAAACCTTTTAGTAATGCATGATTAGAAATCGAGGGTCAACGGAAGTT
>OVAN01008269.1:6217-18418 GCA_900406275.1 Anastatica hierochuntica | reverse complement strand
ATGAAAGCTTTCTCCGGACTCAACTAATAACACTTAACTCTAAGACACTAATGACATCTTGGAGGATGTCGAATGAAACGTAGGTAAGTCCCTCACCATCCGTTTCGTTAATACTTTTTCAAACAATTATATTTCCCATTTCACTTACCTAGCGGAAACCACGATCGCCCAACATGGCATATCGTAATTTCGATGAAACCATATACCCCCAATCAATACCATATATCACACTCAACACGAACTACTATCAAGCATCATGCATCACTATCATGAAATCATTCAATCAACAAGCAAAGCATGCATAGCTTAGTGAGTTAAAACCCAACATACCTGGAACTGGGCCCTTGTGAGGCTATGAATGTTCAAACTATTCTAACTAGGGAAACTTATTTAACCAGTAGTCGCCCGACACTTGTAGTATGGCGTGTTGACATTCTATTACTCTTGAGGACATGAGGTGGAAAGATGTCCTTTCTTTCCACAAGTATAACAAGTGATGCACTTTGGAACCTCTCTTGGGCACGCTCTATCCACATGACCTCCTATCCCACATATATAACATGATGTTAAACTTTTCTTTGACTGTCTGCCACTGTTCCCCCTTCGAGTTTGTTTTCGTCTATGATTTCTTTAGTTGATCCCCCGTGTCCCATATGAACATTAACTTTTAATATGTTGAGGTTCCTCCACTGGTTTCAACATAGCTTGTTCTGCAATCATCCCTTCTTCTACATTTACCGCCCGGTCCACAAGCTGATATAAGCTATGAAACTCCACCACTTGTAATCGACTCCGTATATCTAGCCGTAATCCTCTCAAAAATCTTCGTATTATGGCACCCTCATCGCCTGGCTTATATGGAGAGTACTTCCTAAGTCGAGTAAATTCAACTTTGTATTCTTGGACATTTCTTCTTCCCTAAGTTAGTTCTAGGAATTGGGTCTCCAATCGATCTCGTACTTCATGTGAAAATACTTCCGCTTAAACTCCTTTTGAAAATACTCCCATCCTACACATCTTTCTCCATAGTCTTTCTCCACATTATCCCACCAGACCGAAGCATCCTTAGTTAAGTAATAAACAACGATTTCCTTCTTGAATTCTTCCGGACACCGAGTCGCACTAAAATTCTTTGTTAAATTCCTCAATCAGGCTTCAGATTTAAAGGGGTTAGTGCCTCCAAGGTATTCTATGGTTCCAAGTTCCTTCATCATGGTAGCCATCTTAAGATAATTGGGTAGGGGTACTAGTCGTGGATTGGATGGGCCTTCTACCATTGTTGGGTGATGTTGATTAATTCGATCCAATAAACCATAATGCATACCTCACAGTTTCCTTTCCAACTTCATGATCCCCATTAGGTAGCTTAAGCATAATACTTCTTGAAATATCCGAATCATCCTCATTATAGTCCCTCTGCTCGTCACTTATCCTTGGGTGGTCAAGGCTTTGTCTGGTGGGTTCATGGGAAATACTAGAAACATCAGATAACTCCATGTCCAAGTGTCATATTACATTTCCAGACTCTTGTTTCTTATTTTCTTATTGAGCCCCCTCGTGTTCTTCACCATAGAACCGTTTCGAAGACATTCTGCACCATTTCCAAGCGTAAGTCCTAATCCCATCCTAACTAATAAAAGGATGTTGGCTTCCTAAACTGCCTTTTACGACACCTTTGACTCGATAAAACATTAGAAAACAAAGTCCCATGTGAGCATGCAGAACCATGCTCTGATACGACCTTCGTTGTAACACCCCCGATCAGGATTAGGTCAAAGTCAACCAATCTGCCGTGCAAAAATCAAACAAGAACATGCACGACAAACAAATTAACCTTAACCAAATGTCCCGACCGGAGATGCTACAACTATGCTCTCAAAAACTCGACCCGAGGTTTCCAGAACAAATCCGGAATCCCTAGATCAAACATTTGAGAACATGTATCCTAACGAACCCAAATTAAGGCTTTGCAACCCGCTTTTAGATCCGCTACTTTGTCCGTCCTGGACAAGGACTAGTACCATATGGAACCCAAGTACTTGGCAAACATACTTTATTCATATAGTACTTAGGTTCAAATATATAAAACATATATACGGCCGACCATTTGTCAACCGTACTTATTAAAATACATACGCATTTGCAAAAGGCACAAACTCTACGCCATCAACACAACTCCTTAACTCAACATATATCCACTAAGGTTACCTGCAAAACGAAGAGTCTAATGAGCAACTAATTTGCTAAGTGAATTGGGTTTCCTAAGATTAGTCATTCCCCCCAATACACAGTAATGAAACAATCAATCNGAAACAATCAATCAATCACTATTCATGCATCACGACAATAAACTATCAAGCAAGCAAAGCATAACACTCAAATAGATATCATGCAATGCAACACACATCCAATCCCTCGAGGGTTGTCAATCTTGTTGGCCATTCCACTCACCACAATCCATCACACAACCTCTAGGTTAGGCACATTGCTGGATCGGCTAAGGGTCTCACTCTAAGCCCTTTACTTTATGCAGTCCGACAAGGATCTATCCCCACTGTGAAACAACCATAAGCCGGTCACACAGACTTCACGTAGCTTATGGAGGTCCACATCTCAACTGCATCGTCATGCAGCAAGCTCCTCCCGGAGATCAACCCGGGCAGGGCTCAGTGTCGAGCCAGGGAACAAATCTCACTCCGATCACCGGCTAGAGGGGCCAAACTATCACAACATCTCTGGTTCCTCACCAAGCGAACCCGTCACAATCAAGTTATACCATCCACACCGAGGTTAAAACGATACAACACACAACATGCATATAATAACACATCACAACATTTATGTTATACCTTCCGGGCTGAGGTCCAGAAGATATAACCAAATACAACTTGCATCACACAATCAACAATATCACATCATAACAAGCAATCGTTCAACAAGCAATCAATCAATAATCAATCAATCAACAAGCAATCAATCATTATTCTCTTAATCCGTTTTCCTATGTTCGTCCATTCACTTATTCATTTCATAGTTCTAAGGTGTAACATGCAACATGCAATACTCTTTTTTTGCAGGCGCTAATCGCTCCTAACTAACCATTTTATAACCCGAGACTCACCTTAGATTTCTGGCACAATTTTGGCTAAGGAAAAACAGTGACCGAACGTGGCCGATCCTATCGTCTCGCGGCATCCTACGTTCGGAACGGTCGGATACACATGGTTAACGGTCGGTAACGTGCTATCCTAACCATCCAAAAAATAAACAACAGTCGGATACACGATCGTTATGGTCGGATACACGATCGATTAATTAAAGTGCACGAGAAACAAAATTCGGGGTTGTTCGGATTACCCGGATGGTGTCCCGATCGAGGTGCACGGTAGTTCTCGGCAGTACCACGGTTAGGCATGAGAAATTCCTTCGAAAACTTACTTGGGCACGAGTCCGAGCGCTCCAGGACATGTCTGGCACGAGTCCGAACACTCCGGGACACATTAGGAACGAATCCGAACGCTCTGAATACGTCCGGGCACGAGACCGAACGTTCTGAATACGTCTGGGCACGAGAGTTTCTCTCCCCAAAATGTTCGAAATGGAGAAAAATGGTGCAAGGGTGAGTATTTATAGTGCCCAAGTCCCTTGGATGAGTCACCAAGGTGTACACCAAGATGTCCTCTCTCGATGACAAGTGGCGTCCTGCTTGGCAGGGCTGCCAAGAACATAGGCACGCTGGTGCACTGCCGCGACACTTATCCGAACGTGCTTTCTCCAAATCCGAACGTACCCGATCGTGCCAAACTGTTCCTGATCGAATCCGATTGTACCGGGACTTGGCCAAGTAGCTTACTCAGCTTTTCGCTTCTCACCATCCAGCCACTTGGCCAAAATTATATCCGTTCGTGAGGGTTATTACAATGAGTGTGCCTTCAATTTCAATTACCAACATGAAGAACCACCTCGAGACTACCAAAGGAGCGAGTACGAGGAGTACTTGGAGAAGAGGGTAAATGACCAAGAGAAAGTAATTAATAAGCAAGGGAACTTGCTCACCAAATTATTGCGAAAGATGAAGAAGAGTGACAAATATAACCGCTATGCCACTGGTAGTGAGGAAGAAGCGGAAGATGAAATCTTCATTGGTCATAATCAAGAAAGACCAATACACTCGACGGCTCACCTACCATTGGTAATCTGGGAGCAAGGAGAGCAAAGAATGCATCCAGCGAGAGGGTCATACCAAGAGCCATCCCGGAGGAGGCATGGAAAAGACCCTGTTGGCCCTTTTTCATCTAGGCCACGACGGTCAAGGCGCAACAATGAATCCGACTCCTCCGTCGGATTCACAAGACACTCATACATATGAGTTTTCTAAAAGGTACACCTACACTTTCCATTGTTAATACCATTGCATGTTTTTCATTTTTATGTGTGTTTTGTGTTAGTCACTCTCATGGCTTAGGATTCACCGAGACGGTGAAACTTAACTCCGGGGGAGGGGCTTAGTACTAATGTTATTTTTAGTTTTGGTGTTTTTCTTTTCATTTCATGCATATTGAGTCTTGCATTGTTGATAACTATGATTTACAAAAAACTAAAAAAATTGAAATTTTTTTGAAAAAATCAAAAACATTTTCATTTTGTTTTCAAAATTTTCATATAGATTGCATACATTTGTGGATATCTAGTTTATAGGAGCATATAGGAATGTATTTTGCATAGGGAACAATGATGATAATGCCTGATAGAGGGTTAAGTTTTGCCTAATGATTAATGCCCTCACTAGAAGTAAGATATTGCTTAGACCGCTTTTAGTCTTAGGAAAATTCATAATCGGAATTGACCAATATAAGGTCTTTGCGAATGTTGAAGTAGATTATCTTTAGAGTCAATTCCTACCTAAGATGGCATTTTAATGAATTCTNGGCTACTCTCCTCTTTAGAGTAGTAACCTACCCTTATAAACCCTTAAACCTTTCCTTAAAAACCCCCTACCATTTCGAATTGTGAGGCCTCTTTAGGAAAATGCACACACGGGAAAAATCCCGAGTGAAATGAAGTTGAACGACAAAGAGGATACTTCCTTAGAGTTAGCCTCACTTTAAGGTTAACTAGAGTATAGGAGGGGAAAATCGTCGTGGTTTTTGGTTTGTCTAGTCTTGGGTATTGTTTGTGAATATTGAGTCAAGTAGACGTCCCTTAGTGTTTAAATGATCCTAGGTTGCTCCGATAAGAAAAAGAAAGAAGGAAAATCCAAAAAGATAAGAAAAAGAAGTAAAGAAAAAGACACTAGAGATTAGTAATAAGTTGAAGCTCTAATCTTATAAAATCAAAAGCTTAGAGAGTGCACCCTAAAAAGAAACAAGAATCCAAGTGATTAGATAGTGGCTCTTAAAATCAAAAGAAGGTTAGTAGCTTAGAAGTCTAAAATGTTAAAGAATCTCTAGTTGTCTACAAAAAGAAAGAAAAAGAATGAGTGTGGTTCAATAAAAGCTATTGGTTTCTATGATTAGGATGGGTAAAAAATCAAGTAAGTGTCTAGATCCTTAGGAAACAATGGGTGGGAACAATTAGAGGGAGTAAATGCTTTGTATACATAAATTGTTCGGCTACCATATTGCTTTTTCGTAGTGTCTTGTACTACTTTTTTTGAGAGAAACCAACCTAAAAATCGAGTGAACCCTCTTCTTTTTATACTTCTTTACATTAAACCCTTCTTTGAACTCCAAACCGAATGGATGAGATGCATTGCCCATAGGTAAAGAACTCATGCCTATGTTTAATTAAATGTAAAAAGGAATTTGGGATGAGGTTGTCTATGAATGCTTAGCTTAGATTCTAAGAGTTGGCCTTGTGATGATAATGGAGAAGTACTTAGAATATTAGATGATCTTTGCACTATTTTACTTGTCTTGAGGACATTAGGCATAAGGCATTACTTTTCCTATCTTCCTTTTGAGTTCCCATTTGCAAACCTCATTTCCGGGATTGGTCTTTGTTGTTTGCTTGAGGACAAGCAAAGGACAAGTCTGGAGGTGTTGATGTGTATATATTTTCATGCATAATTAGGTTCATTTTAGCCTAGTTTCATCCACTTTTAAGTTGTATATATGGCATTAAAGTCTTGGAATGCATTAGTTTGAGTCTAGAGTCTAGTTTAGGAACATTTTGCATTTGCATGCATTTTCTTTGCATTTTGTTGGTGCAACTTAGGATGGAGCTATGGAGTCTCTAGGTATGGATTTAAAGTGGATTTGAAGCTAAGAAATCATGGAGAAAAGGAGAAAAAAGCTATTGAAGAGTTGGAGATCAACTAAGCATCAAAGAGGAGCAAGAAGCATCAAAAACTGCTCAAGGTTGGCTCCCATCGACCTGCTGGTCGATGGGCAGCTACCCAGGGTCGATGGCCAGCAACCTGGGCAGTAACCAACCTTTTTTCTTCTGGAGGTTTCCAGCCATCAACCCCAGGTTGGCTACCATCGACCTGGGAGGTCGACGGCTGACAACCTTGGCCGAAAATACCCCTCATTTAGGGCTTCACTCACTCTCTCTTTAGTATAAATACATCTTCGTGCTTCAAGAAAAAAATCTCATCTTTCTTTAATCTTTCAATCATCTTTTCTACATCTTTTTAGACACTTATTGAAGATCAAAAACCTTGTAATAACACTTTGATTTGTTTAAGTTCTTTGGATCTTTTCTGTCTAATCTTTCTCTCAAGATCTATTCTTCTAAACCATGAGAGCTCAAAGACCCATTTCATGTCTTTTGATTTCCATGAGATTGACTAAGAAGATCCTTCTTGGATCTTTAGGAATTGTAGGCTAGGGTTAGATTTAGGGTTTCTAATGGATGTTTAGGCTAGATATTAGCATTATTTTCTACTAAGTTTAGTTTAGCTCTTCAAAGTTTATTGCTTGCTCAAAGACGCCTAGAAAGTGTTCGATGAAATGCATGTGAGACCTATATCTATGTTTTCCACCTTGAGCTATGAGAGTAGTTTGCCTTTAGGGACACCAAGGTGTTAAATGGCTATAAGGGCTTGAGACTCACTATCACATACATGCTTAAATAGGCAACAAACGAGAGTTGAGCCTTGTAGTGTGTATAGGTGAATAGATCTCCGTCACGAGAGTGGGTTGATTGACAAAAAAGGGATCCTTGGTCTAGAAATAGATAGATCCTTTAATAAAGCCTTATCCAAATCCATTATATCTATAGATTGAACCCGAACCCATAACCATTGTCTCAAGATCCTACTTTTCTTTTGATTAGATCCAAGTTTGCTCTTTGCTTGCTTTACTTTTATGCTATCTTGTTATTGCTTTCTTTATTTGAACAATCACCATGGTTACCTTCTCTTTTGATTAGGTTTAGTAGAGACCCGTGACAATTTTTTACTAGATCGCCACCTAGATTAGGAGCCTTAGTGTAATCTCCTGTTTAGATTCTACTAAGTCAAGCTTTTAAATCTTTGGATGACCCTAAAATACTACAGTTGACCCTATTCTCTTGCGGGATTGAGCGTAGGGTATTAGGTCTTATATATATTAAACTTTGACCATCGGGAAACCCTTCGTCAAATATCAGAATTCTATGGACACCACGAGCAATGGTGATTTCATGACCAAGACTGTGGAGGAAACTTATATGCTGGTGAATAACATGGCGAATATTCAGGCCAATCGAAGATCAGATTATGATCTTGGTAGAGGAGTTTTATCATCAGATGTTAAGGTAATTCATGATCTGCAGTCAAAGCTCAATGAGCTAATAAGGAGAGATCAGAAGGGAGTAAACTTTGTTGGAGAACAAAATGATGAACCTATTCTTCAAGAGTAGAAGATTGGACAAATGTATCAAGAATTCATGTCTGAGGAGCTGAATTGTGGACAAGCATATGTGAATTACATTCGCATCCATCATCAGAAGCTCTGTAGAATCTGTTTTTAAACGTAAATATCCTTTCCTACAAAATATAGAGTTGCTCCATTGCCCACATGAGCGCTTCTAGATCCATATGTAAAGGAGACTGGCTTTGACGGTGGCCATTTTCTCCCATCATCACAAATCCTGTCATGTAATTACAAGAGAACCACCCAAGATTCGAGAATGAGATATCACAATTCCAGGATCCATAGTCTAACACAAAAGATCTTTCATAGTTTGAGTGGAGGATACTGGTGGCAAAAAACGAATGCTATCCACCACATTGATCTCCCTTCAAGTTTGCACCTCACTTTGAGCATTTTTATCATATCCAGAGCCTAACAATGTTTGCTATTATATAACTTATTGTTTCTACCTTTCCAAATAAACCGTAGAATCCACAGGAAAACCTTCCCTTTTATATCCTCAATCTCAATATCTAGAATCCTCTAGTATAGGAAATCCATATTTGACCAAATCGAAGTTGTGGGAAAAACCCCAAGAACCGACGAGATATCAGAGAGAGGCCAAGTCTGCATCGCAGGGGGCACTCAAACAGTGCATGGTTAATTGTATTCGTTGCATATTCACATCATGGACAACTTATCTCACATCTATTACCCCTCGAACATAATCTTGAATTCACCGCCAAACTACCCGATTTCACTTGCTACATAAGATGTTTTAGTTTTGCTGGTGCTTTCAACTTCCATGCCTGAGCTAAATGAGGTTTAAAATCTGAACCGTACAAAGCAGGTACTAAAACCCTCTCCTCATAACATTGTGCCACATAATAAGCTGATTTAACCGTTTAGATCCCATTCCTTGTGAGTGTCCATACAATCCTATCAGATTTAGCAATCCATTCCGCACCGGTCTTGGCCACGCATCCGAAATCCAATGAATCCTCCATGCAGCTATAGACATACCTGTTGGGAGTAATTTAGGTCATGAGAACTCCCCAGATCTAGATGGATTACAATAGTAAGACCTCAAAGCAGGGGAATGCCCAGAAGCAGGAAGACAGACGACGTCCTATAGCCGGAAGTCGGAAGTCAGACGACCAAGCATAGCCGGAAGCCGGAAGCCAGCCGACCACCGCCTCTCCTTTACTTTCGCTATTCCAACTAGTAGATAATGACATGTATTTTAGATAAATATTCATATATCCTACAGATAATCATGATCTATCCAATTCTTGGAGGGAAAATCTTAAAACTCATGTATAAATACCAAGCTCAAATGGAAAACGTGCAGACACGAAAACCCTAAGCAAATAATCAATACAACAAGCAACTTTTCTACCATCTTTGATCTTTAAGCTTAGCACAAACATCCCCAAACCTTTGCTAAACATTCATCGACCTCCAGCTTCCGTAGTGCTACAAAGAACGACCAAAATCGCCCATAACAGTTAGCGCTAGAAAGATAGGGCTTTTAAAAAACAACTACGTGACGATGGTTGGAGACAATCATGAATCAACAAAAATTACACCAGCACGAGCAGAGCTCACCTACGATGAGATGCGATCTCAACTAGAGACTTTGCAAAAGAGACTAGGAGAGATGGAGCAACTTCGAAGAGATCAGACTCCAACTGGATCTGACACAGCAGCTGTAGAGCTTCAGACCTTGAAGCACCAGATGGAGGCTCATGCCAAAACGCTCCAAGAGAACACGCAACACCTGCAGCAACTAGAGCTGAAGAATGAGACCCTCACAGAGGTAAACTCGACTCTGACGGCAAATCAAGCCACCAATCACAAGTTCAGGGTCCAGGTACCCTGGATGCCAACTTTGGAAACTCCTCGTACCAATAACGTGGGAGAGGGAGGGAACCCAACAGCAGCGAGGACGTAAGATGACCAAAACCTTGCTCAAGAGCAAGAAGACCTGATGTATACAGAAGAGCCACAAGCCGCAGGCCTCGCCCCACTCTCTGATGAAGTTAGACGACTGGAGTAGATGTTCTCCAGCAAATTTGAGGCGCTGCAGTCGATGATCGAGCGACTTCCGGGTTTCTCACCTCCCCCGAGGAAAAGTACCCTCAGCTCCTACGCAGACACTCCCTTCTCAGAGGAGATTGCCCTCAACGATATGCCCAAGAAGTTTACCTTCCCATTCATCAGGCCGTACGACGGGACTTATGACCCGAACATTAACATTGCACAGTACAAGCAGAAGATGTTTAGTGTAGCAATCCAAAAGGAGCACAAGGAAGCCGCCATGTGCAAGGGGTTCAGATCTAGCCTGAAAGTGGGTCGCCTTGCAATGGTTCATATAAATTCCAACCATAACCATAAGATCCTTTGCTCATCTGACTGCTATGTTCGTGGAGCAATTTCCCAGTAGTAGATTGACTCCCAAGTCTTCTGATGACCTTTATGAGATCAGGCAGCATAAGGCAGAGCCGCTCAGGAGCTACCTTCACCGCTTCAACAATCAGAAAGTTACCATCCGAAACTGCATTGTTGCTACCGCGATTTCTGCCTTCAAGAGGGGACTCCTGTCTGATGGTTACCTATACAAGGAGCTCACCAAGTATCAATGCAGAACGATGGAGGATGTGCTCTCCAGAGCCCAGGCTCAGATCAAGTGGGAAGAAGATCTGCTTGCTAGGCTAAAATCTCGGGTCGTGAGGACTAAGATGACGGCCAGAGATGACAAGCCCTACCAAAGACCTACCAGAGACGATGGATAGAAGAGAGCCAAAGGACACAAACCTCTGGGTAAGCCAGTCGTCAATAGATTCCCACAAGTCCATACCTGGCCGAACGTATCCAACCTGTGAATATCGAGCGCGAAGCTGGTAGGAGTCTTGAAAGAGATGAGAGGCCAAGTCAAATGGTCCCAGAAGATGAGATCATCTGACAACCGCCATAATCCAAAAACATGGTGCGACTTCCACAATGACCACGATCACATAACAGAGGATTGTATATCCTTAAGAATAGAAGTCAACGAGCTGCTAAAGAAGGGATATGTACAAGAATTCCTTTCCAACAAGGCTAAGGAGATGCTGGGTTACCAGGAAGAAGGAGTCCCAGTCGACTGTCAAGCACCTGATTCCCCAAGGCACGATAAGGTTATCAATGTCATATATGGGGGTTCAGAGATAAGTGGCTTACGATCACACACGCCGCTGCCAAGAAAAGCGCAAGGCTTGCTAAAAACAATCATAGCACCCGAAAAGTCAAGCACTAAAACCTCAGCCAGGAAGTCATAAGTTTTGCAGTTAGGGGACAAGACGGAATCCTGACACCACATCATGACGCATTAGTGGTCTCCTTGTCGGTGCAAATTGTTTGTTGAAGAGAGTACTCATCGACAATGGAAGCTCTCCGAATGTACTTTTCCTGGGAGTATACACGGACTTGGGTCTTACCCAGGAAGCCTTGATCAAGAGGACCATGCCGCTAGTGGGCTTCAGTGGGAAAGTCAAGCAGACCATTGGAGAAATAGCACTTCCGGTGTGCGCCAGAGGAATCAACTTATCAACTAAGTTTTCTGTCATAGACTGTCCCTCCGCCTACAACATGATCATGGGCAGACCCTGGATGCACGAGATGAGAACAGTACCATCAACCTTGCACCGAGTACTCAAGTTTCCAACCCCATGGGGAATCAAAGAGATTAAGGGTGAGCAAGAAAACGCTCGATCATGCTACCAGACAAACTTGAAGGGAAAGATGGCTCCATTATAGCAATTACAGAAGCCACTTCCTGCATTGCATACTGAAGAGCCGGAAGTAGAACAGCTGGACGATGTCCTTCTGATACCCGGAGAACAAGGCAGAAGCCTCAAAATAGGGGCAAGATTACAGGAAGGCATACGCAAAAGGCTGATAGACTTTCTCAGATCCAATGCAGACTGCTCCGCCTGATCCCACATATATATGCCAGGAATAGACCCAAAAGTCATAGTCCACAAGCTACAAGTGGATCCCTCATACCCGATAATCAAGCAGAAAAGGAGGAAATTCGCGCCTGAACGAGACCAGATCATCAACGATGAAGTCAAGAACCTCCTGGCGGCTGGGTTCATTAGAGAGGTCCACTATCCGGATTGGCTAGCAAACGTCATCGTGGTCCGGAAGAAAACAGGAAATGGCGGGTATGCATAAACTTCACGGATCTAAACAAATCTTTCCCCAAGGATCCTTTCCCACTGCCTCACATAGACAAGCTGGTAGACGCCACAACTTGACACCAACTAATGAGCTTCATGGATGCCTTTTCCGGGTACAATCAAATACTTATGCACCCAAA
>OVAN01008268.1:0-18422 GCA_900406275.1 Anastatica hierochuntica | reverse complement strand
TAAAAGAAAAACAAATAAAAATCTCTTGATCTCTGATTTCCAACAATATAAAGGACTAAAAACCTCCCAGATCTAAGCGGAAACGCATCAGATATGATGGGCCAAATTCTTTGAATTTCTTACTAAACATGATCATCTAAATTACAAACACATAAGTTCCGGTCACGGCTTTGAAGTAATAGAAGAATGTGACCTTTTAAGATTAACCAAGAAACGTGCGCTCGTCTTTTGTGTGAATTGATATATGATCCGCTTGGAGGACACTAGAAAATAGAATAGAATATAATAATTTGAGGGAATGAATACATGTTGTTGTTCTTTGTTGTGATTGGAAAAAAGTAAACTCGTGAGAAACGATAAGCTCGTAAAAGTTACTTTTGTTGCAAATGGGAACCAAAACCATATGTATCCAATTCCCTTGACAACATAATATGTCATTATCATATCTTTTCGTATTTTTATATTCTTAGTCTATTTCCTCATTAGTAGTATCCATCACATATAGTAGTATCCTCAAACATTTCCTCTACGAGGTATATACCTATTAATTGCGATTCGTTTACTCAAACGTAATCCAAATAAAACAACACAATACAATGTGTCTCTCTGTTTATCTATGAAAACAATTAACATTAAAATGTAATTCAATATGTTTGAAACATAAACATTTTTTGTTCTATAAAATAATTTGTAAACTGAAACGTAAATAGTTCTTAACATTTGCGTTTGGCATGTACGTAGAAGATGATATTTTTTTTAAAAATGTGTGGTTTAGCATGAAAAATATATCAAACCACAAACAAGAAAAAAGTCAAAACATGAGTGCAATGGTTAACTCATAACTCTACAGACGTTAAGTTATTTTAAAAAAAAAAATTTAACCCGTGGACTCTTACTCCTCTACGGCAAGATCAGATTAGGTAAGATACTCGTCTTTGGCAAACCAACTGCTCCCAACACAATTCAAACTCAAGACTTTTTTACCATTAGTCATTAGACCAAATTGTTCTTTAGACCTAGAAAATTTCATGGAACGAGGCGTTCATATCGGCATCAACTTCGCCCTAACATTTTCTTGATTTGTCACTCGAATAATAGAATTTTGTTTTTTTTTACCTTAGTCTTTCTCAAGAGTCAGCAAACAGAAAAATATGCATCTTTATAATGTGAGAATAAGATTCTTTTAAATTGATTGATAAGCTTTTGCACGATGAAATGTGTCCATTTTTATCTTCTCCTTCAATTTTCTTCTTCTTCTTCTTCAATCCCTCTCGCTCCCAATATCCTTCATGGAGTTTTCCTATAAATAGAGGCATCAAGCATTAACGTGCACTGCAACAAAACTTTTAACTACTAGAGTCATATATATAAACTTGAAAACACATTAAATAAAAAAATAAAAAACGTTTTTTTTTTCTCTAGTGAGTGAGTGATGGCAATAGCTTTACATACCTTCTTCCTTCTTCAAATGCTACTCTTCTTCTTTGCTTATTTCGTTGAATCAAATAACCCCCGAAAGGTAACAAAAATATTTCTTTCACTCTATTCACAATCCATACTAGCTACCTTATCCAAAGGATTAGTCCTAACAATATTCGTGTGTTAAGATAAGGAGGGCAGGTCTTGGACCTAGCAAGATGAAATAAATTGTCTATTGTCTCCAAATTAAAATATTTAAATCCATTAGCTAAACTACAATAGCTTTATCGGTCCAAGATTGAGCTTTTGATCTCTATGTAAATTAATACTTGCCCTAAATTAATAAAATATTTTCTTCCTAACAGTGTTGATATATAAAGGTTTTATTTGTATTAGAGCATGATTAATGCGAAATGTGTTGGAGATTTTTAGGGAGATTCTTAGAAAAAAATATATATTTAATTACATGGGATTTTTAAAATCTAAAAACATTTATTGCAAAAGCAGATCTCAGTTTTATGACATTTTAAATTTTGGTCTCATTTTTTTGAAATCTAAAACACTGGAAAATATTTTTTTTGCTTCGGCTCCATAACTTTGGCTAACCTTGAAGATAAGTAATTAGTCTCATTTAGTTAACCATGGTATCAGACTCCATTCCACTGTTGAGGTCATCTTTCTTTTTGTTTGAACACATTACTAACTAATTTCCCATTAAATTCAATGCTTTTTAATTTTTAGTTTAGATCAAAGCATGCATAAGGATTTTTAACATATAAATTTTCTTTATATCGCACAGGTATACCTTGTGCAGATGAAAGTTGGAGGGCATCGATATGGTTCAAGTTCGGGTCACCATGAGCTACTCCGTGAAGTTCTTGACGATGACAGGTTCTAAATTATGTTCTTATTTTCTAGAAGGCTGATTGATTTTGATGTGATGAGGATATAGATATATAGCTATGTTAAAATTTCTTAAGAAATGAACTAATTGTTTTTAAAATGTAAACACATGCAGCACCGTAGAGAATGCACTCATCTACAGCTATACGGAGAGCTTCACGGGTTTCTCGGCTAGCCTCACACAAAGTGAAAGGCAGAAACTAAAGAGTAAAGCCACACAACTATGTTCCTTACATTTGTGTTTTGCATTCTCATTTAAAAAATTTACAAATACTATTCATTATCATAATGTTTTTATAACATAAAAAAGCTAAGGCAAGGAAAAAAAATGTTTCTATTTCTGAAATAATTACAAACCAAGTGCGTGCTTTATCGATACTTAGAATATATATGGTTTTAATAATGTTGTTATGCATGTAGTGAGGAGAGAGGTATTAGAAGTGTCACGAAGCAGAAACCTAAAGCTTCACACGACAAGATCATGGGACTTGATGAATCTAACATTAGCCACTAAGCGAAACCCCAAGGTTGAAAGTGATTTGGTTGTAGCTGTCATCGACACAGGCATTTGGCCTTACTCCGATCTCTTTAGTAGCGATGGTCCTCCTCCTCAAGCTTGGCAAAACAAATGCCAAGACATAACTTGCAACAAGTACTATATATATGCATCCATCTCTATAATAACCTTTCTCCTTTTGTTATATTTTAATTCTTATCGTATCCAAAACACATAGCTATTATGAACATACATTAATCCATCCACGACCTTGTGGTCGAGTGGTAAGGAGACGGACTCATGACGCTAACACGTTATGAATTTCATGTCGAAAACTACTTCATATTGTTCTTGGACACACACGGATACGGATCTTTCCTTTCGACCCATTTGAATAGCTGGAAAGAGAATCTATCCGTGGGGTGCACTTCCCCAGAGGATTAATCTAGTCGATTAAGATCTGGGATGACCCCTGAGTTATAAAAAAAAACATACATTAATCATTGGCAATTATAATCACAAAAAATGATTTTTTTCAAGATTGAATTGGTTAGGATTGTTTTGGATGTGTGAGAGAACTAATCCTTTAGTATTACAAACTACAATTGCAGCAAGATCGTTGCGGCGCGATCATACTACCCAAAAGAAAAAAGAACAGAAGATTGCATTCTGATTGAAGAGAACTCGGTGATTGATGTGGATGGACACGGCACGCACGTAGCCTCCATTGTAGCCGGCAGGGAGATAGAGGCTAGCTACTTTGAGCTAGCGAAAGGCACGATGAGAGGCGGTGTTCCCAACGCAAAGATTGCCGTTTACAAAACATGTTGGAGAAGAAGAAATGAAACGAGTGGTGAAGTGTCCACAGTTTGTCCAGAGCATACAGCTTTGAAGGCAATAAACGATGCGATTGAGGATAAGGTCGACGTCATATCGTTCTCTCAGGGGTTGCCTCCGAAACCGCTTCAGAAAGATAAAGTCTCGTGGGCGTTCTTAAGAGCACTAGAGAAAAGGATCTTGACTTCAACCTCGGCTGGAAACTTTGGCAGCAAATTTTATGCCGTCACCAACGCTGCACCTTGGGTCATGACCGTCGCAGCGGGCTCCAAAGATAGATATTTCGAGACTAAGTTGGAGCTGGAAGGAGAAGATGATCCGATAACCGTAAGTGTCACTGATATATAGGTTTCTTGAAGAACAAGTAAACTCCTTTAGGTTTCTTGAGGGATAAGTATTCTCCCGTTAGGTTTTCTTTTATTTTTTTTGGCTTTGTTTAACATCTCTCTTATCATGAAACTAGGCGACCAACACGATCAACACCTTTGATACACAAGATTCTTTCTACCCGCTATTGGATGAGACAGCAATATCCGCTGAATCAACAAGAGAACGTGAACTCAGCGCTGAGTAAGTTACTCGCCGTAGTATAGCTGGTCTTGATCGATATAATAGACACAAGGCCGGCCCTGAGATCTCTTCATATTTTTCAAATCCCGCAATCGGAAATTTATAAAAATATATTTGGCCTTGAAATTTGTTCGGACTGCAAACATGAGCTTGCCTTGCTTGTACTCAGGGCCGGCTCTATGACGAAAGACATTCAAATAGTTTGAGACGTTTATTTCTAATTCAAGATTCGATTAGTATCTTTAAAAATTATACTTTTTGATAAATGGAAATGTCATTTGCTTCTCATATGTAGGAACAAAGATGATCGAATCTTGTCTATTGATCATAAGAATGACGAGGGAGGAAAAGATGTTTTCTTCAACATCTCACAAATAAAACTCTTGGACAAAGCGATTAAAGATAGGGCAAAAGGTGCAATCGTATGGGGTAACTTTAGCGACACTAAAGAGGTTAAGAAGCTACAATTCCCTATAGCTTCTATATCTCTGAACAAAGAACAAGGATCTTCCTTAAGGAAATACTATCAAAAAGATAAGAGGTAAAAGACATTTATTATATGAACAAATCATATTTTCCACAATGTTAACTAACCAAAAATGAAATTTCTTTCAAGACTTGGCCCAAAACTTCATAGTCATAATTTTTTTGTGTATTGATTCCTATTGCAGCGAGCATGGAGTCAAAATTCATCATACAGTGGAACTTAAAGAAAAAGATGGATGGGAACCAACTGTTGCTGTCATGTCTTCGAGGGGTCCTAATTGCGACACTTTCCTAGCAAACATTCTCAAGGTGATTTAGCGTGTGAAACACGTTAATTGGATCATGTTTTGGATTAGGTTTAGGTTTGATTCTCATACTGATTTTTGTCTGCAGCCAGATATAGCTGCTCCGGGGCTAGACATCATAGCAGGTTGGCCTGAGAATGTGAACCTTTTGCCGGATTACCCTGACAATGACTACCGCCATCTCAGATTCAACATATTGTCAGGAACTTCCATGGCTTGTCCTCACGCCACTGGACTTGCCTTGTATGTCAAGTCATTCAGACCTAAATGGTCTCCTTCCGCTATTAAATCCGCCCTCATGACCACTTGTAAGTCGGATACAGCATCATGTCTATCTAATATCAATTCATGATGGTCATGTAGCTTATGTATATTAATAGTTGTGAGACTTACAAAAATACATTTTTGTATTGTCTGTTTTTCAAAAATACCCCTGCTTGAAAAATTTTTATTTTTACACCTCCTTTTTTAATGAAAAAGACCATTGTACCTCTAGACTAAAAGAAACCCTAAACGTTAAACCCTAAACCCTAAATCCTAAACCATAATTCCTAAACTTTAAACCCTAATAGCTAAACCCTAAACCCTAATCACTAAATCTTAAACCCTAAACCC
This sequence comes from Anastatica hierochuntica, assembly GCA_900406275.1. Lineage (NCBI taxonomy): Eukaryota > Viridiplantae > Streptophyta > Magnoliopsida > Brassicales > Brassicaceae > Anastatica > Anastatica hierochuntica. Next base: position 12,791 of record OVAN01008268.1, on the reverse strand, counting down.
TATTTGTGCAAATAGGAGATGTATATTTGAGAACCATTAAAAGACAGGTGTAAATGTAAAATTTCTTTTCCTTTTAAGTGTATTTTTGTAAATTAATCTTAATAGTTTTCTGTTAAACTAGGATTTTTTTTGTTTGTTAAGCTTTTAGAAAATTTCACGATTTTTATACTTTTGTATAGCAAATATCATTAATACATTTCTAGACTTACTAATTAGGTAATAATGATTTTAGAAAATTTTAGGGAAGTTTCTAAAAAAGTCATTTCGAAAACATCATACTATCTCTTGAAAAAATAAAAAAGACTAGTTTCTTTTTATACAATGGAAACCATCTCTTTGTTCTTTCACCCTTATTTTGGTAGCTTTTTCATAAAATAAGAATAAGTTCTTTAAAAATAACCTTAGATTTTTTAACAAAAAAATAATAATAACCTTAGATTTTTAGGAATTTTTCAAACTTACAATGAATAAGGAGTTTGCTAATTTATGTTCTTTTGTTATCTCCATAGCCGCGGGAATGATAGGTCCGGGAAATGAATTTGCTTACGGGTCAGGATTCATAAACGCCACAAACGTCCTTGACCCTGGTTTGATCTACGAGACTACGCATCAAGACTATGTAGATTACATATGCAAACAAGGCTACAACACCGAGAAGCTAAGGTCACACATTGGAAAAGACTATGATATAGATTGCTCCGGGACCAAGATAGACCATAACGCAGACCTCAACTATCCAAGCATGACGGCTCGAGTCGACTTCAGCACCAAATTCACCAAAGTCTTCACTAGAACGGTCACCAATGTTGGCCCCGAAAAATCCACATACCGCGCAGAGATCAAGTACCGAGGTGAGAAGGGGAATGAAGTTATCACTGTGGAACCTAATGAGCTAGAGTTTAGCGAGAAGGTAAAAAACAAGACGTTCAAGGTCACCGTCACCGGGAATTCGGAGCCGAATACGCCGAACAAGAAGTCGTTTATGATGTTGAACACGTGGCTCATGTGGACGGAGGTCGACGGTTCTCGACAAGTTAGGAGTCCCATTGTCATATACTCTAATATTCCCAAGGGACCCCAAGCTTGTCGTAAATTCCCCAAGAAGTAAAGCTAATATGCACTCTTAATTATATATATATATATATATATATATATATATATGCATGTCTATTTAGTAAATCTATGTCATTTGACACTTTCACCTAAATTAATGAACGTATAATAAAGGTATTATATCTTATTTATAAATATCAATGGCTTCGACGTGAAGACGACAGATAAACAAATTTTAATTAATCAGATTTCGACAAGTATCATTGTTAATTTAGAATCTGACACATATTGATATAGAAGTATAAATTAATACAAATTTTATTTTATTGGTTATTATTTTTCAAAAAAGATAAAATAATAAAAATGGAAAAATTTAGATTATTTTAAAATAGTAACTATGATTAAAAATTAAATAAAAGGAAAAATGTAAAATATAAAATAAAAATAGTAAAATACAGATAAACTTTATAATGTATAACATTAGAAAAGTAATAATCTAATATACGTTTTTCAATTCATAATAGTTTTATAAAAGATATAAATTTGATATTAAGTTTTAATTTTTGTACATCTTAATTTTTTATACTCAATTCCTCATAAAAATTATTAAACATGTAAGAATAATTAAGAGTGATATTTTTAAAAAACGATTGATGTTTATTAAATTCATTTTTAGTTAATATAAAATATATTATTTATTTAATGACACTTTCTTCATCCACAAATATTGTTTTTTATAATTTTTTGTAGTCTAAGTCAATTTAAGATTTTTTTACTTGTGATATCAAAAAAAATAAATGAATAACTAAACGTGGATTTTAATTTTATTCTAAAATCTAATTAAACAAATCATAAGTATGCATGTTATCAGTTTTAAACATTAAATATTTTTTTTTACTCGCATATCACGCTAACTTTTTTTCAGTTATAAAAAATGTGTAGAAAAAAACATATTTAGCGGGAAAGTGCCTTTAATAAGTGGTTAAAAATTCATTTTTATAGCGGTCTCTACCGGAACTCAACTCCACGAAACCACTTTACCCCTTATAGTTTGGTTGTTTGGCAATAGGTAGACTTTGTCAATCCAATTTGTGAAAAGAAAAAGGCATATTTGGCTTGGCTTAGTTAATTTCTCGCATCATTTATGTATTGTTCTTGTCTCTTTATGATTCGATGCTAATTGTTACAACGCATCTTTGCGTTCGAAACTATTAAGGAAAAAGAAAATTCCGGTGTAAGATAAGTGCGAATTTTATTTTTGGTTGCGAATTTAGGATATTATTTTTTGTTAAAAAATTGGGATATTATTGCACAAAAAGGCATGCACGTTATTCTGTTTAAGAGTCAACTAACAATTAATGCATAATTTAATTTATTCTAATTGGTACGCCATTTATTATATACTTCTAGATAAAGTTGTGTGTGATACATGAAAAATTAAATATAGAAACATAATTAAAAATTTAGATTTTAAAGTTAAAATCCACCTAACTATAATCCGTAAATTTAAAAAGCAATTTAAAATCAATATTAGTTATTAAAAATTATGAGCCACAACCAATATCATCTAAAATATCATGTGAAACAACGTTTAAATATTATAATTTTTTATATTTGCATATATAACAATTAATATCGAATATTTTAACAAAAATAAAATATTTAATATTTAACTTTCAGAGTTTAATAAAAATAGAAAATTTATTTATTTATGTAAAATAGAAAATTTGCTTACACGAAATTGAAAATTTTAAATATTTGACATATGCCAATAATCCGATCGATTAATGATACGTATTAAAATCTAGGGAGTTATAATTTGACGATGTGTTAAATTCACGTAAATGCATTCCATTTTATATAATCACATAGACGCATTTTATATTGATTGCCTCATTGGTACGCCACCTACTATATATAATTTTTTAAGTTTACACTTTAATATTTATTGGCACGTTTATTATATTTAGGAGTACAAAATGCATACTTTAGTTCAGCAACAAAGAACATGTATCGTTTACTAATTTAATTTGATTCTAACTGGTAACGCCACCTAATATAGACATTTCGCTTAGCAGGATAACATTATATTTTTATTGATGACAACTGTATAGTGATTAGATTAATTGATAAATTAGTCGAATACGTTAATTGATCAATCGCTGAATTAGAGCATCTTATCGATTTATTGATTGGCCTATCTACTAACACTACACATAATAGATTAATTTTTCCTATTAACATGGCGAATCATGCGATGATTAATCGATCTACTAGTATAGACAGCTAGTTAACTCATATTGTACAATTATACTATTATCGACTGTGGTCCAGTTAGTTGACTAATCGGTCGATCCTAAAAAATAGCACAAAATTACTTCAAAAAAATTCATATGGTTTCATATACGGCCAAATCGTCCATAACAAAAAAAATTGGTTGTTTTTTTTAATCGAAAGGATTATATATTCTATTCCAACTTCAGTTTTGCCATACTATCTGCTGCCCTATTAAAATTTTTTGGAGTAAAAACATAATTAAGTTCCTTGAAGAAACTGATATCACGATGTTTTGAATTTTATTGATCATATGCGAATGTATTTATACAAGTATAAGAGATAAGTATAAAACCCTAAAGAATAGAAAAACCTAAATATCACAAACCGAATGCGGTTTTATCTTATACTAAACTCATGATTAGCCCATTACTCCCTCTTACGCAGAAGCGTGGAGATTCTGAACACCAAACCTTGTTAATAATTCAACGAACTTGGCTCGGCTGAGAGCCTTGGTTAGCAAATCTGCGAGTTGATCATTTGTGCCAATGTGTTTAGTGACAATCAAACCAACTTGAACAACATCTCGAACGGAATAGCAGTCATTTTCGATATGTTTTGTACGTTCGTGATTTACCGGGTTGACAGCAATGTGAATAGTCGCCTTGCTATCACAAAACAAACGGGCCGGTTCGGACAAAGTGACTCCTAAGGCGCGCAACAAACTTGTGAGCCACTTTATTTCACGGAGAGCTGTGGCCGGCGATATGACTTTGGATCCGCCAATAACGGTCCATCATCGACGGCAAGATGATGATTCTACTCAAGTGGCATCGGTGCGGGCTTACAATCGAGGTTACCTATCTCAGCAACAATATCCAACGCATATTTTCGTTGCGACAAATAAAAACCATTCGGACCACGACTTACTTCAATACCCAAAAAATAACGAAGCTTGCCAAGGTCTTTCATAGAGAAGCATTTACTCAAGTAGTCTTTAAACTTTTGAACCATGTAAATATCATTCTCGGTGATAATGAGATCGTCAACGTAAATGAGGACACGGAGCTCCATACCTTTGTGAGAATACGAAAACAGGGAGTAGTCATCGTATGCTTGCAAGAAACCGAACTTCAACAAAGCATTGGAAAGCTTTTTAAACCAACATCGAGGAGCTTACCATACAACGACTTCTTGAGACGACATACTTTGTTGGGATGAGTGTGACGAAAACCCGGAGGAAGCTTCATGTATACTTCTTCTTCTAAATCTCCATGAAGAAAAGCGTTGCTCACATCCATCTGAAACACTTCCCATTCATTTGCTGCTACGAGACGAAGTAGAGTATGTATTGTCGTCATCTTAACAACCGGTGTAAAGGTCTCGTTATAATCCTCGCCTTCTACTTGTTTGTTTCCTTGAACGACAAGACAAGCTTTGTAGCGCTCAACTATTCTGTCGGAGTTATACTTGGTCTAATAAACCCATTGAGAGCCGATGGCAACTTTGTTTGAAGGAAGATCACAAATATCCCATGTACGTTTATGTTCAAGAGTCGTAATCTCAGTAGTCATGACATTATTCCAGACTTTGGATCGGACAGCTTCTTTGAAGTGTCGCGGTTCAGTATTAGCCGTAATTGCCGCGAGAAAAGCCTTGCATCCTTAAAAAATTTGCTCATCAGAAACAAAGTGTGTTAACGGAAAGAGAGTGTTACCTGAAACCGCCGAGGAGGATGATGAAGAGGCAGGAGAAATGTGATGGGTTTCTTGAAGTTTAACAGTGTTATAAGTGATGTAATTGTGTAGTTTAACCGAAGGAATACGTTGGCTATGACCACGACCAAGGACCGGATCCTGAACAGTAGTATCAGACTCGGGCAAAGGAGTGACAGCTTGCAGCGCAACAGGTGGCGCAATTGGTGGTGAAGGCGAAGAAGGCTCTGTTTCAATAATTGGTGAAACAGATGGTGCAGAAACAGAGGACTCTATTTCTATTATCGGCGAGTCTTGCGGTGGAGAGTTAGCTTGCGGCAGCGATGGTGAATGAGCTGGAGAGGGAGCTTGCGGCGGCAGTAGTGGTGGATCCACTATCGGAGAAGATGGCACAATTATCTCACTCCCCCTTAATGAAGAAGGCTGGTGAAAGTCAACGTCCCAGTCAATGTCACATGAGAAGATGACATAGATGGAGGAATAGATGAGTAGGGAAATATTATTTATTTGAAGATCACGTCTCGTGATATAATAAACTCCCCTCTCTCGAGATCATATACTCTCTATCCTTTTTTTTCAAGAGGATATCCTACGAAAATACATAAACGGCTCCGCTCGGCGAATTTGTCTTTGGTGCGTGTAAGACGATGAGTGTAACAAGCGCAACCAAAAACACGCAATTGAATATAATCCGGTTGAGATCCGTGAAGTATTTCGTAAGGAGTTTTACCATTGAGCAGAACGAAAGGTGTACGATTGATGACATATGCAGCAGTAAGAATGACTTCACCCCAAAACTTGATAGGTAGACTAGCTTGAAAAAGTAACGGGCGAGCTACATTTAAAATATGTATGTGCTTTCGTTCGACTCGCCCGTTTTTTTGTGGTGTATAGACGCAAGATATTTGATGTAATATGTCTTTTTCGCGGAAAATCATAGCTAGACACATGAACTCCGCACCATTGTCACTGCGCACCTTTTGAACCTTCTTATTAAATTGCCTTTCTATGTAAGCCAAGAAATTTGTCAACACCGTTTTAACTTCATATTTTTCAAGGAGAAGATATGTCCAAACCGCTCGAGAAAAATCATCAACAATTGTAAGAAAGTAGACAGCTCCATGAGTAGACGGTATGCGATAAGGACCCTATACGTCGCAATGTCTAAGAGAAAAACAATCTTGACTTTTATTAGAACTATCAGAAAAGTCTCTCAAGTCTGTTTAGCCTTAAAACAAACATCACATGGATGAAGACTAGCAGATTTCGAAGAGTTAGACAACAAGGATAAAGAAGAAAGCACAGAAACCGCAAGATGTCCTAGCCTTTGGTGCCATAAAGTCAAATTCGGAGAAACTTGAGCTCGATGAATCCTTGCAGCCATTACATCCTTACAGTAGTAAACTCTATCACGTTCCTCACCGGCTCCAATCAAAATCCTCGTAAAACGGTCCTATAAAACACACAAAGTATCCATAAAGAGAGCAACATAATTTGTTTGTTTGAGCAATTTAGAGACCGATAGCAAGCTGCAATTCAAATCAGGCACGTAAAGACAATTGGAAAGATAGATTTTGTTGGAGACAGTGAGAACGCCTTTGCTTGTAGATAATGGTTTGCCTCCATCAACAAATCCTATTGAACACGGAGTCGTATCCTAAAGGTTCATGAGAAGAGATAATTCTCCTGTCATGTGATGAGATGCGCCTGTGTCCATTATAATATCACCAAAGCGTTTCTTACCAGAGAGTTTATCGGATCCTCCCATTTTGTCACTAATTAGCTTGTTAATGGCTTTCCATTGCTCAGGAGAAAACTCCGAGAAAGGAGATGAGTTGGAGCTAGTAGCGTAGGCACTGTTCGCTTGAGCACGCCCACATCCTTGACCAGAGAAGTTTGCGCCACGTCCTCCTCGAGCACAACCCAGAGTACCTCTTCCTTGGCCTTGTTCAGATTTATCGCTCATCCATTCTGAATAGTCATGGAGCTGCCAACAATCCTTCTTTTCGTGACCTGTTCGGCCACAGTGAGTGCATAGCGGTCGAACACGAGGTGAAGACTTATTAAGGATCGAGGATTGCTGGTCTGCTTTTCCATAGCAAGTTGAAGCTTCCATTGACTGTTCTCTAGTGCTTGCTTGCGTCACAAGGCCAAGCGCTTCGTGATGTTGCTCCTTGCCTCGAGCCGCTTGGAGTCTCTACTCTTATCTAATAATCTTTGCGTAAACTTCTCCTAGAGAAGGCAAAGGATATGAGGCAATAATTATAGTACACAAACTCCCAAATCTCACATCATCAAGTCCCATTACGAATTGATGAATCTTCTCTCCCTCACGGTGTTTAGAAAATTCAGAGGCAGCACCACAAGAGCATTGAAAGATTGGTTCATAAACTTGCAGCTCTTTCCATAGAGAAGACAAGAGCCCATAGTATTCTAGGACAGAGTCTCCGTTTTGGTGACAAGCCGAAGCTGACTCTTAAGTTGGTGTGTTCGGACATTTTCCCAACAGAGAAACTCTCTTTGAGTTCTGTCCAAAGTCGACACGCATCCGTGATGTATGTTACGGTGGATCGAACCTTAGGCTCAATCGAAGTTCTAACCAACCAATTATCATAAAGTTCACAGTTAGCCAATTCTCAAGTTTGATGCCTTGGAAAACTGGTTTCTTAAGTGTTCCATTAATAAAACCAGTTTTTCGTTTGACTTGTAAAGCATTGAGCATCTCGGATGCCCATTCGTTATAGTTCTCACTGTTGAGTTGAACTGATGAGATCAAGACTCCTAGATTGTCAAAAGCAGATTAAGGAGCAGGGAGAGATCATCATAGATGAAGAGTCTTTATCGGCAACAGTAGATTGCCCTGTCATAGCCGATGAGCTTCCATCTCCTGCCATAGGGCTATGGAGTCTCTGTTTTTAGACACAAGGGAAGCTCTGTTTAACGAAGAAGAAGAAGATGAAAGAAAGTTTTTTTTAAAAGGTGTATAGATCGCCGCTCTGATACCATGAAGAAACTGATATCACGATGTCTTGAATTTTATTGATCATATGCGAATGTATTTATACAAGTATAAGAGATAAGTATAAAATCCTAAAGAATAGGAAACCCTAAATATCACAAACCGAATATGGCTTTATCTTATACTATACCCATGATTAGCCCATTATTCCTCAAACAAAGTAGAACGGTAGAAGATGTCTTGACAGATTCCATAAATTTGAGAAGGAGGTCTTCTGTCTCTGATGATGTGGATCAATTTTTGAGAATCTGAGGCAAAGCTGATTCTTGTGAAACTTTCTCGCCTCGCTTGTTTCATTCATGATACTAGAGCTAGTGCTTCCGCCATGAGAGAGGAAGTGACATACTCTGCAACGTTAGCACTTTAACATATGATGACATTTTGTGCGTTAGTAAAAACTGCTCCCAAGCATGCGGCCTCTCTATAATCTCTCCAAGTTGTATGTGTGTTGCATCGTATTACACTCGGCGCTGGTTGGTGTGCTCTGCTTCTCTCTCGGGGATGAACGACTAGTGGTTTTTCTGATTCAGTATTTTGCCATTCCCTTGCATTTTTTTACTATATTAGAGATAATGTCTTCATGTGAGTATACTTTTCCAGTGAAGATAGCATGGTTTCTTTTTGTCCATATGTTCCACACAAGCCATGGAAACAGAGGACCTTTGTTTAAACCGGCTTGGGGAAGAGCAACCAATTCTTTGTTGCTACAAGTCCACTGTGAAAGTTCGGAATCCTTCTGGGATCTAGTAACTCTTTGATTGACGGTAACTCCCAGTTTTTTAGGCTGAAGTGGCAGTGGAAGAAGAGGTGTTGCGTTGTTTATATTTTTTCGCATCTGATGGATTTTGATTGCCGGATCAAGTTCCTAGTTGCTTCGTTCTCTCCAATGGGAAGCGCTCCCTACATAACTTTCCACGGAAACAGATTCAATTTTGGTGATACTTTACTTTTTCATATTTCTGAGAGCCAATCAAAAGCTGGTCTTTGTGGTTGATACTTTGTTTCGTCTTCTCTGTTCCAAACTACATGGTAGTCTGATTTCGTAGTGTATTCTCCATCTGCTTGGGGAAGCCAAGCGAATTTGTCTCGTCCATATTCGGAGCTTGATTTTAACTTGAGAATATGTTGTTCCTGCTCCGGTAATAAGGTACGGATTTTTTGTACATCCCAACTCTTTTCATTGTTCATAAGGTCAGCGACAAACCAGTCTTTGGTTTCTAGAGTTGGGGGTCTTGTTGGTGCGATTGGTTCTTCTAAGGACAACCAAGCTTCTTCCCATAACTTTTTTGTGGTTCCATCTCCGATTACTTTGCCCAATTTTGTTTCGAGAAAGTCTCTTCCAATCAGAATTCCCCTCCTACCATGAGAAGTCGATGGAGGTGTTTTACATTCCATGAAAGGGCTGGAGTGGCAATATTCCCAGTAAGAACTCGTGCCAATAGACTGTTTGGAAATGTGAGGATACGCCAACTTAGTTTTGGAAGGAGGGCATCATTAAGAGATTGAATATCTTGGATCCCCAACCCTCCATCTCTTTTACTTTTGGTTAGCCGATTCCATGAGATCTGACACATTTTTTCTCGGATGATTCATTCCACCAAAAGTGGGTTAACATCGATTGGATTCTTTTGGCAAACTCATGAGAATCTTAAAGCATGACATTTTATAAGTTGGTATGGCCGATATCACTGATTGAAGGAGCACTAGCTTACCGGCTGAAGATAAGAACTTAGACGACCATGATATGGCTCTTTTCCGGATGCGATGTACAATCAAGCTAAAAAGATATTTCCTTCTCCGTCCAAAAAGCTCTGTTATTCCTAATATTTTCCAAGTCCCCTTCTTTCTCAATTCCAAGCGCAAGTTTCGCCTTTTATCTTTGATCCCTCGGTGTCTTGGAAGAGAAGATAATGGTCGACTTTTGACAATTAATCATCTGGCACGATGCACCTTCGTACTGTTGTAGTATCTCTTTGAGTGCCTTGCAACTTTGCTCATTCGTTTTGCAAAAAAACATTGTATCGTCGGCGAACAAAAAATGATTATTTAAGAAAGTAACTATGCTCAAAAAAAGTATTTAGAACAAAAAAATTACTCATTAAATAATGAAGAGGAATTACACAATCATCCTTCATTCATGTTGGGAAAAAAATTCGTAGAGGCAATTAATGAAAGATGGTTAGTTTGTCAAATTTGTCTTTTTTATTTGTTTTTTTTTGTTAATATGCCAAATTTCCCTTTCATACATAGTCAAGTGTTTAATAATGTCTATAAATAGGCTTGAAGGAAGACACATACCTCCCAAGATAAACAACTACAAATCTTTCTCAAACTAGCTTCGTTTCTTTCATTTCTCTACTTTATACTTTGAACACATAACATGGACAAGGAAAAGGCAGCACCACAACCACCCTCAAAGGCATGAATCAGTATTATATATCATCATCATCATCATCACTTCAAAAGATATGTATCGTATCTTATATTCTTTCTTTGTTCTCAGGTGGAGGAGACGCAACCGGAGTTCGCTAAACAACCTCCAAATGTTGGGATCCCAAGTGAGTCTATAGAATTAAGTGTTTTGGACTTGTTAGCCCTATTCAAAAAGTTCTCAAATTGTGGCTTTAGAATTCTAGATATACATCACAAAAATGGCTAACTCTTGGTTATCTTCCGGCAATATCTCCCGTCTGTTTCCTCCGGTTGCTCCGGCAGCCAGCAGCCCTCTCCGTCCTCCTCCTCTTCCCCCTGACCCCCCAGACCTCTCCCGTCCTTTCCCCCCTGACCAATTCCCTCCCCTCTCTCCCAACCCCATTCAAATCTCCTCCTCTCCTTTGGCTTCATCCCCTTCTTCCCCCACCTCTGCCTTCATAGATCCTTCCAAAATTGTTTTGGGGCTCCCTGCCCAACCAAAATCCCCAACTGTGAAACTCTCCAAACCCATTGCAATCTTTGCAAAGGAGTGGAATTTTCACCACAATTACCCCAAAAATACTGTTCACAAAACCCTAGCACAAACTCAGACAGACCAAAACTCTGAAATCGCAACTGGTCCTGCTCAAGCCACTACTACAACTGTCGCCTCATCTCAACCTTTCATTTTCACCCACTCAGCCGCTCCAAGCGTGCCCCAAACTGGTATTCTACCAAATCCTTTCACAAACACTTTATCACCCTCTTGCTTCTCTCCCTCAACCTTGTTAACCTCAAGTCTGGCTCCCTTATTTCAATCTCAAAAAGATCCCATAAACCATCCCACAAGTGGTATCACCATCCCCACCCTCACCCCAAACAGACCTCTCCAAAACCCCCTTTCCACCTCAACCACCTCCCCTCTTACCGTCCATACCACCTTTGCCACTAACCCTCAACCCCCACAAACCCCTGCCCATGCCCCAACTGATAAAGCCCCAAACTCTTCAGCTAGCAAGGGTCTCCCTGTCAACAAAGAGACGCAAACCTGGGCAGCCCGCCTCAAAAAAACTACAGATAAATCTCTGAAAAGGGTAGCACCAATCACTTACTCTCCTGAAGGGATCCCAAGAGTGGAAATTCCTGACTCTGTATTTGATGAAGGAGCCTCCCTCCACAAAGACTTCATCATTGGAAAGTTCCTCTGTCGCACTCCACCTGCAGGACAAATTATCAGTGTCCTTAATCATATGTGGGGCAAAGGATCAAAACTAGAAATACATATTAGGCCTGCTTCAAGATCGATGCTCATTCGAATCCCAAATGAATTTATCAGAAGCAAGGTTCTAGAAAAGAAAATTTGGCATGTGGGAGATGCAATGTTCTTTGTGGTACCATGGGGATCAAAAGAAGACAATGTAGAGTTAGAGTCCATACCCCTTTGGGCTCATCTCAAGGGTGTGCCTCTTTATCTCAATCATCAGCAGGGTCTGAATTTCATAGCTGGTTTATTAGGGGAGCCTGAGGAAATGGATGACTTCACCCTAAACCTTGTTGACCCCAACCAAGCTCATGTTAGAATAGCGGCAAACCTAACAAAACCCTTGCCAAAAACAGTTGAGATTTTAAGGAAGAATGGAGAAATTCTCAAAATAGATGTTGATTATCCTTGGGTTCCCCCAACCTGTTCCCTTTGCAAACACATTGGACACTCGCCCAAACTTTGTCCATTCTCCACTACCAAATGGGTACCAAAAAAAACTCCCAGTCAACCTCCAAACCACCAAAAAAACCCAGCCCCAGAGTCAGAAACAACCACTTCCACTCTGGAAACCATAAACTCCTCAAATTGTGGCATTCCACCTGCTCAGAGCAAGCCCCATCTACCTGAAACTACATCAAAATCAGCCTTCCATCATCAAAAAAAATCCTCCACTAAAAAACAGCCCCCAATTACCTCAAACTCCCAAAGCTCTAACATCACCCTAAATCCTTTCTCAATTCTCCAAGAATCAAATGCATCCTCAGTCCCTTCCACCCCCTTGCCCACTTTTCCTCCTACCACAAACCCTCCAACTACCAAAAAACCTGACGACCAACAAGCTAACCCATCTACAAACCCTCATGTTGTTTCCCACTCCCCATCCCAAACCTCTGATCTCCTTATCCTACCTCCTACTATTTTGGAACCTACCATTTCATCTTTTATTCCCGTTGAGGATTCTCTCCTTTCCCAAGGAGTGACTCCTTCTATCTAATTATGCATATTAAAGCCTTTTTTTGGAATGTCCGAGGACTAAATGTCCAGGATAAACACA